>JABFPB010000502.1:0-37056 GCA_022817645.1 Ceratoteleas bidentatus
AATGTAATGGTTACAATAAAGTCTTGTCAGCTCCCAGGGTTACTATGTTTTTCCGGTAACGGTTACTAGAATTTTTTTTCGGTGTGAAATTATGTTTGCAAAAAATTATCCTACGGAAGTGAGATCCATAGGACAAATCCACAGGACAAATTTATGAATAAGAAACAATTTTTTAATATATATGTTCAATTGCATTCACAATATTTCGTGAAAAACTCTGTCGGTAGTTTCTTTGAGATAACGTTGGTGTTGTTTCAAAAAACTGTTGCCTTAGCGTATACCACTTTTTTATTCAACTTTCCAGTTCGCTCAATTTTACCCAACTACAATTTTTATCACTATATATATTTGAGTGTACTCGTGCGCGAATTTCGAGTGTCTTAAGACATTAAGATATGGTAGTTGGCTTTAGTTCGTACAAAACCTCGGTTGTTTTGATACGGTGGTAACTTTTGTTATTGTAGTCGTTGTGGTCGAACTGTCATGTAGACAAAACACCTGGAATACTCTTTTTCATGAAAATTAAGTCCAAACAACTAAATTCTCCAGCTGTTTGCCATTTAACTAACTCCAAACTTTTCCCGCGCTGATGGTGACTATGGTCTACGTGTAACATTCCCAAACAGAAATCTAAACAAATTTGTTCGAATGGCAAAAGTTGCCGCGAATTTCGCGACAGCTTCAAAACTCGAAATGTTCCGTGTCTATTAATTGCATTCATTACGTCGCAAATTATTTTGAAACCGCGACCGTATAACAAGCGGGTAAAATCAATAAACTCTTTTCCGCGTTGCGTTTTTATCACCTAACTACGCATTAAGCATTTACTTTTTAATTTCGCGGAGCCTTGAGCTAACATCGCGGTACGAAATAAAAGTACACTAATATAACGCGAGATAGCAGTAAAAACCGAAGTACTGATAGCAGAATAATTAATAATCATTATTGCGCACTGATGGAGTAGCTTGAGAAAAGTTGGCTGTTTTCACGAGCAAATTATTGTAACGTAAATAAGCGTCAGACTTGAGTTCATTAGAACCCACTAAGTTGTTTTGTTGGGTATGACTTTATTTCATCACACTTCCAACGTTTCAAATCTGACACTAACTTTGTGCAAGATTTTACAGTACACGCTGCTAGTAAATTCCAATATAATATAATTTTGTTCGTTTTATCTTGGACCCATAAAAGTGGTGTAATTAGAAGACGTTAGAAATGCGACTGGTTGTTTCGAACTGTGAGAAACTCATTGATAAAACGTTTCCTTCTGCGTAGGTTACACCGTCGTTCAAATCAGAATAACGTTAGATCCAAGTGCAATCTGTAATGACGTTAATTACAAGCCTAATGAGACACACAAGGAGTATATTCACCCCGCGGAAAAATGTACCTTTATCTCGCTGGAAGACTATTTTTATTTGAATATCATGAACCGTTAGGGTACTGGTTGATGCCGCTATTAAGACAGTTTAAGAACTGCCAATGCTTTATAGGTATCCATTTTAGATTTTAATGCTGAGCATTAGACATCCCAGACTGACCCTACCAATCACTTCCCCAGCATTCGAACAAATCTTGATTTCCTAGTAGACTCGCTCGATCACTGCTGCGAAATTACACACGTGTATAGATAATAGCCGGTTATTGTATTAGATGTATGGTAATTTTATGACTAATGCCTCAATTCCTAGGGGGATAAACATATGGGTATACGGGATTTCGGATTGGGAACACAACGTTCTGAGTTGGGTATCCACTTCTCCGTCCCGAGAAAGGTCAGTGACTACACGTCGCGGAGGAAAACGTAACGACCCGGGTTTTTGTACGTCATACATGCACAATCCTACATGTTTTGAATATAAAGCGAAAGAATTTACAAAACGCACTTCAGTCCGTCTGATAACCGAGTTTGGCCTCTGAAAATATTCAAATTACTTTATCGCGGAGGCCGATCAATAACACGCTAGATTGTAGGTACACTGCCTCTAATCAGCGGTTAACTTGGTTGCGTATTAACGCAATCTATATTTAATAAACGGAATCTGAATCCGCGGTAATCTGAATTGGTCGAACGAGAAAAGGGTTGTAATGGCAAGATCAGAAAATCCGACGAGTCTTCGAGCGGCGATGCCGTGTATTTGAGTTTAATCGTCGGGTGGCGATATCTGGAGGGAATACGTGGAGCAAATGGCCTTATTCTTTGCGCAGGTACGCTCAAAGATAAAAGGCTAATGAAGGATAGAGGGCCCCGGCCCGCATGCATTATGCAGAGATAAGAAGATACGTATCCTCGGTGAGTTTCTATTTTGCCGCGCGGCTGATTGCCGTGCGAGAGAGAAGCGGCGCGTCGCGGACCCGCGCATTTCCATGGACGAGAAGTCCTGAAGGGCGAAGGAAATGAATTCCGCTTTCCCCCCGGCGATTTTCAATCTCGACTGGATGAGCAGAATCCACAGCCGCGGCCCCGATGGAATTACCCGGCCGTTCGTCTCGTTCGACGCCGTCACTATAGCGATGCCGCGCTGTTTGTCCGGCACGGAACGCCGGCGAGGTTTTCGTCCACGCCTCGATTGGCCCCGAAATAGATGCGAATCGAAAACAAAAGGACCATTCTAATTCGGAGATTACCTATTTAACGTGAACATATGCGAAATTACACGACTTTGTCATCTACGGTCACACAGATCGAACATAACCGATAATGCGTTTGTGATGTACAGGCAAATGTTGGTGTTCAGGTTTAATTAGATATTCAGAAAATATTAGAAAGGAGTCTTCATTTGGATCATCGATTGAAGCTGCTTTAACAGTGCTAAGTACACTGAGAGAAAAATGTGGATTTCTCAACTGTTAAATGGTTATTTTAGGGGACAACCAGAAATTATAGTTGAAGTTAATATTAAATGTACTGTTAGTGAAACTATAAAAATGGTTATGGGAAGTATAAAAATGGTTATGGGAACCATAATAATGATGAACGCAACCATAAATTATGGATAGGACAACCAAACAAATGGTCACAACAATAAAAAATGGTCAGTGCATTTTCCGACAACAATGAAAATGGTTAGGACAACCATAAAAAGTGGTCATTTTTTTATAGTTGGTATAACTATTTTAATAGTTGATACAACTTGTTTTTTATGGTTAACATGACTATTTTTAAAGTTGATACAACTATTTTTATAGTTGTTATTATTATTATAATGGTTGGCATAACTATTTTTTATAGGTGATATAAATATTATAATGGTTGACATAACTATTCTTTATAGTTGATGTGATTTTTAATAGTTAATCTTAATAGTTCCTGTAACTATTGCAATAGTTAGGGCAACAATAAGATATGATTACCTCAACATTATGTATGGTTACTATAATTATAAATTATGGTTGGCGCCTAAACTAACCATAAAAAACATTTGTTCTGCAAAACAACTATTATTTTGGTCAGCGCAACAAACAAATGGTTGACCTGACTATTAAAATCGTTTTATTCAACCAATTTTCCTTCGGCAACCAGTTTTTCATGTTTGTGCCAATAATTTATGTTTTCTCAGTACTTGCATTAGTGGCTGCATTGAAAAAAGAAGATGGTTATGTCAACTAAATCTTGCATGTATTAAAGGTTTTTAAATAGTTTAATTGGTTTAATTGTGTTCATGGATTAATTGCGAGGAATACAATTTAGATTTGGAAAGTAAATAATTATCTCAGTTCGTTAAACGATTCCCGAATTTACATAAGAGTATTTTTCAAGAGTATTTTTAAGTAAAAATAATTTGTATAATGTACTTTCAAAAAGTATGGTAATTTTGTATGTATTTATGACCACCCTTCACCGATTATCTACAACGTAATGATTTTTCAACAAAAGTACAAATAAATCACACGTAACTTGTTTCTCATTACGCAACATCCAGGAACTAAGATAGGATTATTTCTGAAAAGTAACGAGATGCCGCAAAGAGAGTGAAACTTGTTCTAAAAAGTGATAGTTTGAATATACATTTTCCTCATTCATCTAATCATAATGACAATTATCCAGAAGAAATATAGTGCGATTGTTAGATACGCTATCTAAACGGGCGTGAAATAATTTGCGTTTTTTATAAAGCGCTTCGCTTTTAACGTCGAGAATCGTTTATAATTGGTTGCGAAATAACTGAGGCATTGTTGCAAAATTACGCAAAGAGTCTGCTTTTCCCATTAAGATTCCAGCCAGGTGATTCAGACGTGATACTTTTGTGCGGATTATAATTTTCCTTCGGCTACGTTCCTATCGGATTTCCTATTCAGCCACGCGGCTCTCCCTTAACGGCAGAAAAGCGCGCGCGATTTTTTCGCGCGCGCGATACGCACTCGTCTTTATTGTTTACCGAGCGACGCGCGAAAGCCGCGACGATTCTGAAGTATCGCGCGACTTAATCGGGACCGTAAAGTTACGGAGAATTCAACTATACTGGATATTATATAGTCTCGGTCGTGGTTTATGCTTATCATGACCCATAAAGTTATAATTTAATAACCAAGCAAAGCATGTAACCCGCGGAATAATCGCACACCAGCTACGACGAAGATTCTCGTAAACGCCGATTTTATTATTTCAACCCCTTCTGAACGACCTTATGAGTGTATTTTTTCATGCATATCATTAATAAAACAGAAAAGATGAAGTGATAGATGTTCTTGATAGACTTTCAGCAGATTCAATAACACATTCACATTTGTCAATATCTGCTAGACCTTCTTATTCCTTGAAGTTAGAGATTTCAAACTGGAAATGTTTGTGCATTCCTCAGCCGAGAAAAATGTCTAATTGGTTCAATTAAACGAGCATATAAAGGTTAATTGAATAAGCGACACACGTGATTGCATAAATTTTGCTTCGGATTATCGACTAATGATTCAAATGTTAATTCAGTTTCCTTTACTGGCGCTGTATGCTAAATCATAGTTGATTTTCTATCAGTTAACATTGCCCCTAACTTACAGACGAATAAAAATGTAATTGGAACATTGCGTGTACATGATATTAACTGTCACACTGTAAACAGTGCAATGATTAACTGAATCCCCAAAACGCCTAGCTGAGGCAGTCAAATACTTGTTCCACTTTAGTTGGGTTGAAGTAAATTTATTTAACTAATTCAGATATGCTGTTTCCTTGTTGTAAAGTCAGCTGAAACATTCGGTTAATCTGAATAAATATTTATTTATTCATTAGTTTACCTAATGACTCATAATATTAAATAAAATATCCTCAAACTATACTCCTAAGATTCCTGCATTACATTACACACTGTCCCTGTAATGTTCTGTCATTAATATTATTGCTCATCGTTAATACAATCTGCATTACTATCAAATCGAAACATTTCCAGCTAAAATTAATCTAACTTAAATTTGACCCGATAAATTCTGCTAAAACGTAACGTTTATGCTTCCGTCGGTTAATCTTATTACGAAACTCCATGAACCTTTATGATATCCAATAACCTATATTTCGTTCGTTTGGATTCTTTTTCATATTAACAGCGCGGCGCACAATGCCTCCTGCCCAACAATTACACCTAATCGTAAATCCCCTAACACGGCTACATCACAAACCGTGGCGGGTGCCAAGTTTGCACTCTAAAATATAGCTTGCATCATCGCGCCTGCTCTTTCATTTTGCGATTCATCACGGGCTTCCAAAAAATGGCGCAGCTATCCCGAGCACGAATGCCTTTCTTTCGCGTTGGCAAATAAAAAGTCGCGCGAAATTGAGCGCAATTGGGCCAACCGTCGGATCGAGAGGCATGACGGATGAACAACAAACCGGGTCGCTACTGTAAGCGAACACCGCGCAATTATCCCGAGTACATTTTTCGACAAAGAAACGCGCGCTGCGACTGAAACAGGAAGCGGAAACTGTCTTCGGCCGCGTCCCCGTTAACTCACCGGGTGGCGCGACGCGCGCGCCATCTAATTATCCGCGCGACTGAAAACCCTTAAAACTCGACGACTGCCGCGCCGCGCAACCGAGCGTACATCAAAGCAAAAAGTGTCGGCCGCAAGTTGGCAAAGTGCGGGCGGATAATACCGCCGTCTTCGTCGCGGCCGCAGAACGCGGATTCGTTTTGCACTGGACAAAGCTCATTTCGGCCCACAATGTTGCCGGCGCAATTAAGGGCCGCTCATAAATTACCTGACGTCGAATGACAGCGCGCCATTTTTTTCGCGACGTTGAGGTTGGCGTAATGGAACGTTGTCGCATCGACGTCGCTGATACGCTGATACCGTGCAATTCCGTTTTGCCATTTTTTCTGGCAAGGCGACTGCGAGTCTGGGAAACGCCGGCCTGAGACAATGAGATGAAAATTTTGCGGAGTAATTACGGCACGAACAATCGTGGATTGTGCCGCGCGTTCGTTTCTGCCTGACGCAACGCCAAAATGACTAACGAAATTGCGGAAAAATTGTTTGTCAAAATCGGATCGGCAGTACCCGATTTCGCCGAGAAGAATCGCGATTTGGTGGGAAAATGCGCAAATATCCCGAGGCAGAGGATTTAATTTGACGGCGCAGAATTGGCATTGGAAAGCGTTATATTGATTAATTACATAATAGGGGCGTGCAATTGAGCGTCGCATTTTTGCGCCGCGCAGAAACTATCAATTTGCGTGTCTCGATTTTTTCCACCGTACGACATCCGATACAACGAGCTTACACGTCTATCGCCTTAATCAAAACGTAATACGAATTCCCCATTATCCTATTAACCGGCCGCACGGTTGCAAAACGTAAAAGTGGCGTACACGAACCGCACTGTGACACAGTTATTTGCGGTAACGGCCGTATCGATTACATTTTCTAATTCCAGAAAGTATCAATTTCAAGTTTACATGCAATTTCGAACGAAGTCGATCGTAGTATGCATAAACGCCAGGATCATTCAACGCAATCAAAACGCGCATCCACAAACGTAGGAAGCGCTATCAAAACTAAACTAATTGCATCAAAATTAATGAGAAACAGGCCTGTGAAGAGATGCAATTTTTCCCGAAATTCGATGGGCGCTAATCAACTGCGAACGCCAACGAACAGATATAAAATGCGGCGTCGGGATTCGAATTAATGATCTCGCAGTCGCAGTGCAATCGCGTTCGGTGATCAGTATGGAAACCGTTTGTGCTTCTATTTGAATTCCCAACTAAAACAATGCGCGCGTTCGCATCTGTGGCTCCGGAACGATGAGTTGAATCAATAAATATGTTTTTACAATGAAGCAAGATGATAACTACTTCCGCGCGTAGACAAATGTTTAGCGGCGGTGGAAATATTATGGAAATGCGGGATAATGAAGATAATGGGGACACGTTGCATTCAAGCGATTTCTCAGGTCGCGGGTTTAATTCCCAACAATTTTTTTCTACTTTCCCGACGGTTCAGACAATCGAAAGGGGAAAGATGTAGACGCTATCGGTCGGATGACGATGTTCAACTCAAGAAGCATTATCCTCCAGGAGTATTCATTTCTCAAACCGTAAAAACGCAACTTCAAAAACCGATCCATATCTCAAGCCGTCCGCACTTCCTTTTTCACCCAACTGGATGAAATTCGCGATGACCGTGTCTAATCCGTCACCCAGCAAAGTGGTAACTATTGCCGGACCTCGACGACTTGTCGTTTATTTACGAGTCTCACCTGCGAAAAAAGGTGGAAAATATGAACGTCGGGTCCGGGCCAAGATGGACCTGTTATTTCTTGTTCAAACGCGCGTTTAATAAATAAAGCAACGCCATGCGCGTGGCGCTCCCAGCGGAAATCTTGTCTTCGGAAGATAGGCGCCTGCGGCGCTGCAGCGCGCCGCGACGCGTCCCGCATCGTAAACAGTGATACCGGCGCCATCACGATGGTCTTCTGTTTTCCGATAGCTCCACTGTTTCCATCAACCTTCCAGTCCTTATTTGACGTATTGGGATCGATACGCCCAACAAAAACTGGCAGTGTTTTTTAGCCGACAGTGTACCGTCGAATATGACGCGTGACCCTGTCGAATCAAGTATTAACAAGTTGCGTTTTTCATTATGTTCGTTAGAAATTTACGCCCCCGGGCGATGGCAGGAAAAAACGAACGACGACACAAAGAAAATAACGGTCCGCGGGACAGGTTTATATTAATTTTGATTTAAATATCTAAGCGAGGCGCGACTTTGTTTACGAGCGAATATCCTTCTTTGTGCTCGGCGTTTCGCGAAATTACGATTCCGGCTTTTGATATCGAGAGCTTGTTATTTATACGCGATTGATTGTGCATAAAATAATATTTTATGATGCTTCGTGCACCCGATGCTGGTGTAAATTATTTGTTTTCAATAATTGGACTGTATCGCGGCGTGTGTAAATAATGCCGCGCGAAGAAAAATTGTTGTGTCAGTTGAACGCGAAATTGAATGTACAGTTATGGTGTCTTAATGGAACAAAGTGTAATGCCAATATAACTGTCCGTCTGATAAAGTGACGGCGATACTGTTAGTATTGCGGTAAGTTTAATGCAAATGGGGATTCGGAGATGTTAAATTTGTTGTTACAGTTGTAAAATAAAATAGTGGTGGAATAATTACGTGTCAGTTGTTGCTATGAGCAGTTTCAGCTACTGTGCTGTGTCATTTTTGTTCGTGCGATATTTCATAAAATACTCGTGCTACAGCGAATTACATATATTAATGAAATTGCAGAAGGTTGACAACATTAAATTTGCATTGCAAATCTTTGATAAAAGTATTTTGTTTGTGCGACGTGTAATTGACCTCGTTAATTCCAGTTGCAATGGAATGCTTTAATATATGGAAAATTGAATTTTTTATTCGTTGGTAAATAATCAAATGAATCGAAAGCCTGAATTGGCGTTAATAATACAATTCTTCTGTGTAAATTAACAGGAGGAGGTCACAGTAAACGACCCTCTAACTGTCTTTATAAAAATAAAGCTTTGTTAGCCGAAAAAAAGTGGACGAAAATAAAAACGTATGACAGACAGGATCTTTTTCTTCAAATTACCGAACTTTGGGTATCAATCAAAATTATCTCTTAAAATTTTTAGGATAATAAAAATATTAAAGCTTTTAAAAGTACATGAAGACAATTTTAAATGATATAATTTTACCTAGAACTCTACAAATCCAATATTAAGAAAAAAAGCTTGATTTGAATTTCCTAGGTTTCAACTCGACTGAAACGTTTGACTCCGGAACACCCAAGAGACCCAATTACGTTAGTTGATGTAAATATATCGGCTTTTACGAGTGAAAATATAAATTTTCAAATGTCGTAAAATGTATGCACGAATGCAAGCTTCAAAAATAAAGTTCTTCGTGGTATTGATCAAACGTGAACGTTTTCGAAGATGTTTTCATATAAATTCTGCTAAAAACGATTTATGATTTTCAAATGGTCGTTCACTGTAATACTCCTTACATATCAAATCAATAATTACTGAATTTATTGGAACGCCAAAAAAAGGTTTCGCTCTAACAGATCTATTATTCATCTTGTCACAGTCGAAAGTGTTTTCTTTAATTAAACGTTTAAAAGGTATCGACCGATACAATAGCAGATAAATTTGAACTGAAATACATGTATTCGTGAGACAAAGAAAAAAGATGCGATTCGCGATACCATAGTGGCCGTGTTACATCACACAAACACGTTACGTTTACTTATTTTACAATATATTCGACCGCCGCTTTGTTATCGGCGCAAAGTTCACATTCGAGTAAAGTGCTGTTTCGTGCTTTTGACCACATAAAGCGTTAACATTCACGATTCCCAGTATTATGGATTATTGCGAAAAGAACTCGAACACTGCGCCGACAAAATTTGCCCCATTTGTTCGGCCACTCTCAATATTTGTCGCACGATCATTTTTCCATTTGACAAATACGCGCGACTTATCGAACAATCATCGATTCGGTTTACATTTACTCGCTTACTTTAGTTCAATTGGATAAATAAACACAAAATAATTACATCTGCAACAAACCTATAGGCGAAAAATATATAATAATTTTTTAATATTTTGATAATACTTCTAGATTATTTCAAGAATAATAATTCTCTATTTTCCCATAGGGAAACTACGTGGTCCATAAAATCCGCAAAACCCCGTGAAATTTTGTTGCGTTCATAACAAACAAATAAAACACGACTGCCCGAAAAACGAAGTTCATTAAAACCGTTTTTCCAGAGAATTCGCCGACTCTGTCGAAATCGCGAGTAGTAGATACCGCGTTTCGACATGCACGCGCGCGTCGAATTTTCACGCGGTTCTTCTCGCTCGTAAAATTTGGAAATTGCAACGCGGCGATTGAGGCGTGTGTTCGATTTGCGCGGTCGAAATGACGCGTCGAAACCGCGTGAATTGCCAAAAGGTATAAGGACGGAAGCCGCGGGCAAGTGGACTGGAAAAAGCGCGGCGCCGATTGCAACGCCGAAATGAATATTCAACCGGACTTGAGCGAGATGGTCGGACGAACGAAGTCGACCCGCGCGACCCGATCGAGATGAAATTACACGAGCGGCGGAGCGTCGCGAAAACGCGAAAACTTGCCGGCCCACTTTTTGCATGTCAATTGGCGGTCGAAACTAGCCGGACTGGAAATAATCATCGCGGCGATTGTTCCGCCGATTGGCGAGCTAATATCGTTATTTCGCGTTGGGAAATTGAGGTAAAATTCAGCAGTTTTGGAAAAATGTTGAAGAGGGTAAGAGGAGCAAGTTCTTGCGTAAGTGAGGTGGAATAAGAGGGAAAAAATATTGGGGTCAAAATGAAGTTGAGGACTTAGACGTAATCGGCAAAAGTTCGAGTTTGAATTTTGATGGCACTGTTGGTGCTACTGCATTTTTCACACTTTCTTCTATCGATCGATTCACAACTATGAGCATAGCGATTAGGTAACCCCAAATAATTAATCTATGCAAGTGTAAAATATTTCGCATTGCACATTCATCAACATAATGAATGTTACAAAATTTGTCAGCTAATGTATATTTCGTTAAGTGACATACGCCAGTTTATGATTTTCACATCTCAACCATTATATATATGAATAAAATAAAGAGAAATTTGGTAATCATTGATAAGTTCTGGAACGTTACTTTGCGGTGGGTGTGCTGAATCACATTAAAATACAATTCATACTGTACATTATCGTTGAAGTTAACGTTTATAATTCTCAAGAAGTTAGTATATACACATTTTTAATGGAAAATACATGAATAAAGTAGCATACAAAATTTATTAAATTTGTGGCTCAAATCTGATCTAAAAATTTAACCGCAATGCACAGTTGATTTGTCTATATTTCCCGAAATGAACAGCAATTTCGTTTATCTCGCGTACACTGCGATTTAAAATCGTTGATTGCTGCAAAAATGCCGCTGGTTCGTCGTCGAATTCGTCGCATAGATAACCGGATGTTTGAACTAGAAAAAAATTACCTGCGCAGAAAAACCGTTCCAATTTCTAACCGGAAATGTAAGAATAAACGCCGCGTCCTAAAAAAGTTGCTAATCGAATTATCTCACTGTCTCGGATAAATAAAGCCTTTTTTGCGAAGCCACACATTTTCTTTTTCCTCCAACGAGTAAAAGTAATGTACTTGGCAAAAAACATTAGCTTCGCAAATTTGAATTACAGTTTCGCGAGTGCACCGCGATGTGAAAGGAAAACAATTCTTTGCGTACCGACCTTCAGGCAACTTTTACGGAATAAAATCAAAAAGTAATGGAATTGCGCAACAGATTTTCGCGGAAATCAAATTTCAACAACGCCGAAGTCATAAATGGCACATTTATCCGAGATTCGTTTAGCTGGCTACAGGACGGAACGTTACATTTTAAACGTAAAAGTAGGCAAAACCGAGGTAGACTTTGAAATGCAAAATTGGAACACACAGAACAAAAAACAGGCGACACCTAGCGCTGTGTGGTATTCCGAAAAATGGCTATAATGCTTAGGAAAATCGGGTTTATTGCTTTTCGAGAACTAGGCGCGTTACAACTTCATCAAATATTTGATTTCGCGTAAAAGCGAGTACGGTTTGATGTGCGCCTGAACGCTCCTTGTGAAAGCCCGTGATTTCAATCGTGGCGCCGAAAAAAAGCAAACGAAATTGCATTCGGGTGACAGTTTTCCGTTATACCGCGGATGCGGCAAAAAAGTCTGCGGTCAGCTCGTACGAAATCTCGTTTCACGAGTGCGCAATATCCTCGCTACTTACACGAACGACGTCAATTTCCATATGACTTACGAGACATAAGTTGACGGAGGAAACGGAGGCGGCTACGATGGGCCGTGGGACATTGCTAAGGACTAGTCGTGGAAATCGTACATTGTTCAGGTTTTCTGTTGTTTCAAAAGACACGGATACATCTCAGACATTCTTTACGACTCGACCGTAATATTACATAAAAATAACTGCGAAATTGAAAAAGATTTGCAAATTTCCGGAAATCTGCGTATTCTAAGTCACTAATTTTCTCAACAATAGCTAATGAAGTTTATAGATCCATCGAAATGTATATTGTAATTTTATGAAAATTTTCATCGTTAACAATATCTCATATTTGTGTAAATGTTGGAAAACGAAGTATCGAAAATAACAAGACTATCATCGATGAACATAAATTTTATTTAAAAAGTAAAATTAAAAAAGGTAACTTCAGCATACGTGAATCATGAATTATTCGCGCGCGGGGATATTTTTAGTGAGCATGAAACGTAATTAAAATTCTAATATTCGAATCGAAAAAGAAATATGGAAATCTATTTGGTAGTCCTTTTTTCTCCTCTGAAGCGAAAACGTGGAGAGTTTTAAAAATACCGATGACGTGGACATTATTTTATAATTGAATACGGAGGCACATTGTTTGCAATCAGTTTTTGTAACTTCGGACAAATTGCGTTCGAGGCACATAATATATTTTCATCGGGCGTGTTTTTCAATTTCAGTTTTAGTCTTGTACAGTATGAATTATTAAAGTACCGTCGTAGTTCCTTAGCGTACTTACGATTCAAGTGCAAAATTAAATAAATTATTATAATTAAAATTAAAATTAAAAAATTGCCAGCTTAACCAAACCGAATTTCAGTTTAAAAAATGTGAGAAAAATCTGTTCCGTCTTTTTTCATGGGTTCGAATTTTGAAAATTAAACCGACTCGCAGCTCAACCAAGACTGACTTAAAATATCAGGAAAGCAGCCCGAAGTTCGAAAATTATCAACGCAAATGCACGAATCAAAATAAAAGTATAAACGTTATTCCAGTTTAATATCAGGTCAAAGTTGACCCACTTCGCTAAATTTCCCGTGAATTTCGACGTCGTCTACAATTGAGTTGCAAGAACTCAATGAACAACTTTTTCTTTTCGCTTTAGCACTCAAGCGCTTAGATATACACGCGCGAATCAGCAGCAGACTGCCTTACGAAAAGCAAACTCCAACGTTAAACCTTATTTAAGGTTATCCGCGAGGAGCATAATGGCACGCAAAAATTTTGTACGTTTAATCTCCTAATTGAGTAAAGCTCATTTCGCGCGCGCAGTGTATTATTTTCGTGCATCGCGAAACATGATTATTACAAGCTAACGAATAATTTTAAGCGCCGCAAATTGGATTACACAAAAATATGGCCTGTATAAATGCAAAAAATGCGCCACATTAAATTAATTATACGCCAGCGCCAGAAAAACGCGTTACCGTCAGAACCGCGCGATGACGTCGAAACACAGCTATTTCCAGTTCCACCGTCCGCCGGCCGAGTCGAAATGTTTATTAGATAAATTGATGTTGTATTTTGAGCATGACGTATGCTGCGACCAAACTTCGCGATGGAGCTACGGCACATCCGAGAGTGCAGTGCCGCAAATTTATCGACTTTTCGATAATTAACTTCTACCACGCAGCTTACGTGAGTAAAATGATAGAGCGTCGTTTCAAAAAATATATGCATACGTGCGCACATCGTTTAGATAACAGAAAAGCATGCTAAGAAATTAATCACAATCCCCGTACTTGAATTTCGCAAAAAACGGAGTGGACCACTCATAAAATGCTCAACAACAATAAACCCGCTTTTTACCGACATTTCATTCTAACAATCCAGCAGCATTAATCATCGCGAAAAAGTATCGGATAAATTGTTGCCGCTCGTTAAAACAATCGCTGATCGATCGCTCTTATCGATTACGTTTAATCTCCTGCACACCCGCCCCCTTTACCAACTGAAAACTCTTACTTTTCATATTCACATTTGCAAATTCGATACCTTCATGCGAGTTAATTGATGCGAATATTAGCCTCCAAGGCTGCACACCTAGCGAGATAATTAATAAACGCTAAACGCGGCGAACGTTATCCGAGCTGCATCTAAATAGGGGGCGCGTTGGTCCATTTGCGTTATCTATATCCGCGCGCATTTTTGAATGCGCGATATCTGGGTTGCACGCGGAAGAAGGGCGAAAAAACGAGGAACAAGGCGATCCCGGGAATTAAGCCACGAATCACGCGAAAGCGTCTCCTGAAAGCTCGAATCTTTCGTAGATTGCACAAAACGATATGATTTGAGCTACTTAAACGAATATCGTGTATTCGTCGCGTCGACGACAGGAGCGGCATTTGAATTCAGTGCCTCGGCTGAATTTTAAATTGACTCGAATTATCTTAATAAGGATCCGCGCTGTTAGCGGCGGCGCCGGATTCGCGCTGCAATGGCAATTTCGCCTTCTCAATTTGTATGCATTGAATTTAAAACAATGTTGCATTTTCAGCGAATAAATATAATCGCGAAGCGCCACATTCGGGCCACGTAACACGCTCATTAGGGAGCAGGTGGCTACACGTGTTCGCGCTGCCGTCCACACGCAATATGCGACGATTCCTCACGCGTCGCTAAATTCAATTCTTCGTTATGCTTGCAATGTTTTTTTTCGCGAGAATAAGTTTAAATGAGACATTCCTTCAGTTGAACACTTCACGCAGAGAAAAAGTTGGGGAAATAGTAAAGACGATTTGCAGAATAATTATCAAATAAAGTTCATGTTAAACAAATGCATAGAAGGTGGAAATTATTGAATAATTGAGTATTAATAAAATTGTTGTTAATGTTTATGGAAATTTTAAAACGTGAATATTTGACTGCAAAAGACTGTTATGAGAAAGAAATATTTGTTTATCTTTAATATATCTCATTTTGTTAAAACTAAGCATTTTAAAGTAAAATGTTCAAAGAACGTGCCGATTTTATTAAAGAAAATTCTTCTCTTAGAAATTCAAAAGGTATTCTTCGTCAATGAAAAAAATCCATTTAGTTCGGTATTTGTCTTGATTGAAATCAACGTCTTTTCTCGTGAAAATTAAAAATTATTTCAGAGATACTAAAAGATGTCCTTATTAGAACTAAGGAAATTGTTTTTACAATTTCCTTAATTTTAAAGATACTCTGAGTTCATAGATACATACAAAGAGGTTTTCGATTATGTCCTCTACATACACTGTAAAAACAAGTGTTTTATTTTAAAACACATTTGTCCTCGATTTTAAAACACTTTTACGCGTTTTATATACTTCCATGTTAAATCTTATGTAAAACGCTTAAACTGTTTTAATTTAAAACATTTCTTCGTAAAACACTTATATGTGTTTTACCATATACTGCCTATGCAATATAACCTATAAAGGGTTTAGCCGTTTTACTTTAAAACACTTATAAAACACGTCGTTTTTGCAGTGTAATCTTATATGAATGATTCTTACTAAAAAATATATCAACCATTTACGGTACTCCACATTCGCTATATAAGGGCACCCATTATGAAATTGAATATAAATGAATTTTAATAATTTGACACACATTTCAAAGTTTACTCCGAGAAATTTCTCTCACGCAGGATGCTGCGTATAATGCTGCAGTTAGAATTTTTTAAATAAAATTCGTTCGACTTGGTCATTTTAACAAGATAACTTCGGCAGTCGTCCGTGCGCGTTGGAAATGATATAATTAGAGGAACCCGGGGAAAATCATGCTAAAAGTACGCACAAAGAATTTCGTAAGTTTCTGATTAAAATGCAGTCAGGCAATTGCTCGGACGAATAAACATAACGAACGATTCGTTTTGCGGGAATTAGTTCAATTAGATCCAACCGGCTCGACGAGCATAGAATTGCATTAATTAAGTGTTAACATTCGACGAGAAAACGTGGGACGTTATTTTGCGGAACCAAGGAATTGATTGGGAAAAGCCTTCTGGGACAGACTTTCCGCGAAGCGATATGCGCTGCGGTTTTGTCTCATCTCGCGCAGTAAAACGTCGCACAGGCGCTTGATTACGTTAGATATAAACTCAAATATTTATGCGGAATCGCGGCGCACTCTATGCGGCAGGTTGCGCAAACACTCAAATTAGAATGTAAAAACAATCGCCCGGCCGATTGTATTTAAATTAAAGCTCGCGGCTGTGGGCCGCGGAAGCGTAAACGAATGAATAACCAAGACCGGCACCGAACGGAAAACGCGTCTAATAACGAACGCGCGATAACTCGAGATTCGCCGAGTTTGAATTGTAAACAATAATTGTCGTAAATATTTAGTTTTGCGCTAATTACTTTGGTAATTGAAAGAATAGTGAATGAGGTACCAGCTGTGGGCCGAGTCAAGTTAGCGAACTCGAAAGTTTTGACATTAAGCACAAAGTCTTTGTGCAAAGTGTATGGACGTCGCGCAAGTTTGTACACAGCGAAACCTATCACATTAGACGGTACAAACCAATTCTACTTTGCGCAAAGGCTGGACATGCATTCATACGCGTTTATAATTAAGCGCGTAAATAACAGATAAATGAGCTACAGTGTAAACAAAGTTACGTTGAAATCAGTTTCACAGAACATTATGTGAATGTCACGACGTAAAACAGCATTTTCGAAACGAAGTGTTACTTCTTACATTTGATAAAAGTTTGCAATTCGAAAGTATTGGGTGCACTGTTGCCATTTCGTTGTAAGGTTATGTTCACTTTATTCTGGAGATTGATACTTATGAATTTCCAGCAGTTATTAAAATGAGCTAAATTATATACTGAATGTGAATTTAAGAAAGGCTTTTAATGATTTTGTGTGGTGGAAAAATCACTGAAGTGGCGGTATGTTGAAATTCGATAGTTTGGAGAGTAAATTATATTATGTAAAAAACGGTGGTGTGAAGAAAGAGTTAAGTGTTACAGCTACACCACAAAAACACTGGAGTGATTATTCCGTGACATTTATATCTTGCATACTCTTATGATTACATCGAAGCGCGCGAACACGGAAAAGTGTAAACACGTAAACAGTCACGGTTGCACCCGATCCTGTTTTGTTGTTCATTTACACTAAACTGTGTACCTGTGTACATTTCAGTTTGTGGTATTCAGATTTAAACCTTAAATGATTAAACAAATCTCTACACTAAAATACAACAAGAGTTAAATTGAGTCAAAGAGTTAAATTATTATAATATAATATAATGGTACTTTAATTATGTAAATGCACGTTTAATGATTTGAACACTGTTTAGTTTACTATTATATTGATTTAAAATAATTTTTTATTTGCATTTACAAATTTTGTCTTCGAAATTAGCAGCTGTAAACGAATTCTAAATGTTTTTTAGATTTAATATTTTTCGCCATATGTTACAACAGACTGATCTTACATATGTTGAATTTTCCCTGTGAACTTTATATACGTATAATTAATGTGCGTTTCAAATTATATACGGATAATTTGGTATGAAATACTGCTGTTTTTATGTCTTACTTTACGTTGCCGATCTTTATAGACATATTTACTTTTTAAACAGTATATTTCTTGATATTTTAAATACTTTAAATCTTTCTAAAACTTGTTTCATTAAAACTTTCATTAAAACGTTTTTCAGATACGTTTTACAATGAATCACGTTAGATTGATCGAGTAACAATTGCATTCGGTTTCAGGTAAATTTAGTTGTTTCGAAATAGTTGATTACATAGAACTTGCAGTGAAACCCTAAACGCACATCGCTCCTTACAGTCTCAACCTAAACGTCGATTACCTCCTAAATAAACAATTTCAATTTTAAATTGCAAACAAACTTTAAAATCAATTACACAAAATAACTTTCGCACCAATTAACTCCTACAAGCAACATTCAATTATCCTTACACCGTACTAAAAATCGCTCCCAACGAAACATTGTCCTACTTTACAAATCCTCCTCCCTCTATAACTATTATATTTTTCAAACCGCGCCGTTCTAAACATGTCTCGCGTTCAAATCTCCCATGCAATCCCTTCATTTACCCGCCATCGCCATCGGCGTTTTTCCCCCCGGACATCCGTCATCCTCTTCTGCTCTCGCGGACACGTCGGAGGACCACCAGGGTCAGTTTAATTCAAATCCGACCGACGTCACGACGAGTTACGGATCGCGTCAGCGAACCATCGTGCGTCTCGAAGTGCACGCGTGATCAATAATTTCCGGCCACGGGGGTTATAACGGAAAACGTAGCGAATCGAGTCGCGGATCATCCGAGTGTGTACACCGTGTGTACCGGGGCTTTAAGGAGCACGAGTTTACGAACGTTGAATATACATGGTCGCGCTTGCGGATAATAACTCGAATCTCAGAACGCCCCGGAGGAATCAACCGTATTAATCGGTCGCAATAACTCGGCGCATGTAGGTTAGGTTCGGATCATCCGTCGTCCCTTTCCCCGCGGCCTCCCGATCCCCTCTGTCGCTCGTTTTGCATCGTCTCCGTACGTCTGCCTTTTTGCCGATCCATCCGTCAATCCGCCCGACTGACGATCCATTACGTTTTCTATTCGCGGTTCCACTTGTTTTCCCGTCTCACTCTGCTTGTTTATCAGAGCCGAGTGAGTCTCCGTCTGTTTGCCGTCTTTGTCGGCCGCGCTCGCCGTCGATTGTGTAATCAAAGGGGAGCCGAGGCAGGAGGGCCGCGGGGAGCACGAGCCGGCTACAGATGCAAACTCGAATTGCTTGAATAATGCAAACGAGAGTAACCGTTACCCGCCGGAACCGCATCGGTTTGACTACGAGGTGGGTGGACGGAAGAACGCACTGCGTCTGCAGAGCATAGTCCCAAGGATTCGTAACTTCGGTCAAGATTTTTGTCGGAATGAACGAAAGGAAACGAGGGAGTTTGCGGTTGAGAATGAGGGGAAGAGAGAGAAAAATTAGAAAGAGTTCTGAAAAGGAGGCCGGTTTAGAATTGAAATTGCGAGAGCTTGATCTCTGTAAGCAGGTTGAAAAAAGTTTGCGAATGAGATTCGAAGATAATTTGTAGGAGGTAGATAATATGTTGTATAAACGGGGTATTAAATGAAAGCAAACTGTGCTCTTGAAGTGTTACTACGATTTTTTAAGGTTTAAATATTTTTTCACTGATACATGCCATGAATGTATCAGTGTTAGGAAGCTGATACATTCATGGAGTATCCAAAATGAAAAGTGAAATCTGGTGGAGTAATTGAAATTTACGACTTGAAGAATAAATCGAGTACTTTAGCTTAAGTCATTTTAGGTCGATCGTATGAAGATGAAAATGAAAATTAAAAGTAGATTGAAAGATGGGATGTGAAAGTCAAGTTTGTCTGAAAATATAAACTTCGACACAGTAATAGAGCAGGCTTTAAATCAATTGGAACAAGTCGAACCATAATGGTTCGGCTTCAACAATTGCACTTTGCATCTTCAACCTAATAGTACGAATTTGTCCTCCTTTTCAGCGAGCGAATCGAGAGCTGATCACCGCCTCTTGTCAGTCATTGTTCGTTAATTGAGACGTTTCTGTTTATCGTTATATACTGGCGGAACGACGAAAAACTTGTTAGGAGATGGAGAGCGTTGTACAAACACGCGTTTCGTTGTCCGATCGATCTCCATTCCATCTCGGCGTTGTGAAATTGATTTGTCCCGACTGGACTTGATATTGGTACTTTATTGATCGTATCGCGATTAGTCCACTTAAGATCGTATCGACTCTTTCGCAGGAATCTTTCTCGGAATTAAAGTGGACTCAATCGCTGCCGTGCAATATTGAATGCTCGTGTCTAATGGTCATGTCTAATCTGTGTTGAACTTATGTTTAGAGGCACACGAGAGATTTAGATTTATGTCGGGAGAAATCCCATCGGAATGATTGGAAATCTACGTCTAAATAGTTGACCCCCAGGTGATTTACTTTTTACCGTCGAATTCGGAAAAGTGCACGGAGAAAGCTCGGATTTATCAATTAATTGTTGGATTTGCTTGTCACTGACAATTAATGGGATAAAGTTTGAAATTCAAGATTTAAACTATCTGTCCGTTTCTCTCTTTCTATGCTCGTCGTGTGCACGCAAATCGACGTCGTGAAAAATGTTAACTAATTATGATGATATTAAATTTACTTGCTATTTAATGATCTTTAATGTCGCAAAGACCAAGAAGAGAGTTTATAAAATGACTGCATTTATTTCACTTTGTCAACCGACTCTGGCATTCGTCAAATATGGAAATGAATGCAATTTTTTGCTTGAATATTAAACAACCATAACTCAAAACTAATGAGGTTAATTTAGTCGATTGAGAAGTCATTGAGCGATAAATTACAACTGCGCGTCGCATAGTAATAATACGATTGTCACTTACAAAAACGATCAGGTCTTCATTTCTTACGCCGAGTAACAAATCATCCAACGTACCTGCAACAGAAATCGAACAACCGTTACTCACAATGCAAAACGCAATATGAAAATACATTTTTTATCCGAATCACATTTACGACATCAGTTTTCTGCGAAAATGAACCCGGCATTGGCAAACTTGTCGCTTACATCAATCCAACTTAATACATAATCGGCGACATAAAAAAGTTCGGACCGTAAAAACATTGTCAAAACGAAGTGCCGCGGGCGTTAAACCCGACGAAATTGGCAAAATATGCGCATAACTTTCTAACATTCATCCACTTGACCCGTTTCGTACGGCACTTTTAAATACCGGTTTTTCGAGAGAAAAGGAAGAGCCGAGGAAAGCACGCATCGCGAATTAATAACGTTCAATTTAATGCGACGCTTACAAATGACCGTCCAGGTGTCTCGAGATTGCTCGCTTTTTCATTAAGCCGACGTACGAAATTTATGTTACGTCGCCGATGCTATCGACGCTGCGTGAATCACGAATTTTTCGATACTTTTCGGCCCGGCTTTCATGCCCGCGTAACTCATTACCGCTCCTCCATTATAAATGATTGCGTGTTTATTAGAGTCGTCGGCGAAACTCGTAATTAATCGACGACATTTTACTTATCGACCGTCCTAACGAGATTATCTGCTTTTTCGCCAGTCGAATTTGTAACAACGCGATTTCTTATTAACGTGAAATGTCGCTGTCACTTTGCCAACACGTAAGGCGTTTTCGATCGCCGTTCGTGCGCAAAAACCTCGTTTTTGCGCATTTTCGTTTCATCGACACCGACTTATCAAAGCAGCGGCGTTTCCCGTAAAATCAAATTACTGCAACTAATTTTGCGGAGTTATTTCTTTGCGCG
The DNA here is from genome assembly GCA_022817645.1 of Ceratoteleas bidentatus. NCBI lineage: Eukaryota > Metazoa > Arthropoda > Insecta > Hymenoptera > Scelionidae > Ceratoteleas > Ceratoteleas bidentatus. Next base: position 21,616 of record JABFPB010000502.1, read on the forward strand.
CCCAATCGAGCAAGCTGGGAAAAGCGTAACAAGTGAAATGGTCCACGACGCGGCAAAACGTTGGCAAATCCGTTCGGCTCGAAGAAATACGCGAATGTTTGATAGTCATTTACGTGATACGTAATACACCCGACAAGCCATGCGAATTTGCAATATCTGCGAATTGTTTCCCGCCTCGCTCGACTTTTCGATTAAAACTTCGGCCCCGGAATCCGCAGCGCCGTAATAGAATCGAATCCTTCCCGAACAAGTGGACCATTTTTCACTAAGTCATCTGCGCGAGAAAGCTTCGTTCAATTCCATTACCGCGTCTCGCAGAACTTAACTCCGTCTGAAATCCGAATGCGGATACACATTTGTCGAATAAACATTTTTTCCCAATCTACACCAACGCCAGATAGGAACGAGGCCCGCATTAATCAGCCTCTTCTCTGAACGCCCAATGAACACATGCTTGTCACGTGGCACAGTTTCCGGATGTTTCGCGGGAAGCGGTCAATGGGATGCGAATATGAAAAATGCCGATGTACAACCGATAAAGCGACCATTACGGTGCAACGAGCAATTTTTTGCCAAAGTACACGTTGCCTAGGTAAAAGTCCAAAAAATTACAGTATTTAATGGCTCGCGGAGGATGTACCCAATGGAGCGTAACAACTAGTTTATCACACGTCAATTTGTCTGACAAAAAACGCCCGGTCGTGCTACTTTCCGTAATTAATACGTAACGGCAAATCGTTTCGCGCGAGCGGAAGCTTTGCCTTGTTGCGCGGAAACGAGGAACCGCGGCGCGCCAGCAGTCACATGTGACCCTGCGCGATCCGGCCAACAAATCAAACGCAACCGTATGCGGTTCTATATGACCGGATAGGCAAGCCACAGACAGCCTTATATAGCCTAATAAGACGCGCGACGTGCGCCCGGTTTGTTTTGCCGACCTATGCGGGGTCACATTTCACTTTTTTGCCGTCGCTGCAGATGGCGCGACCGGGGGACACTTTTTTGGCGAGCGCGGGTGTTTTATGGCGCGGCCTTTAAATTGCTCGATTTGAATAAACCGGAATCCCTTTTACAGCCACCCCGAAGATGCAGCCGGGAATCCACTGGAAAGGTAGTCGCCGCAAAAATGGGTCGCTTAACTTTCCGTCGTAGTACGCATCACTTTAAATCCCACTCAGATATCGATCAGGTTTCCCAATGCAGCCAGCTCAGCGTCGGCCCATCCGATCGCAACGAGCCCGACGCGGCCTGAATCGCGTTGTTTTGTATCCAAGAGCAGTACATAAATAAAGGCAAACACCCCGCGCGTCACATTTGGCGCGACTCATCCATACAAATCAACGGCGCCGGAAAAGTGCCAGGTTCGTAAGTGGCGCAGCTCCAGGCAGACGCCAGGTTGCCATTGACCGCTCGCATCTTGGCCCGGCCCGACAGCGCCACTTGATGGCGCTAATTAAGCGCAATTTCGAGCCGTCAGCGGCGTTTGATGTAGACAGATCGCGCGTTGCGTATGAGTAGTTTGCAGTGAGCTCGCCGCGTATTGATCGCGAATTATCGCTAACAAATTCAGGACGTTTCAAGTGCGTTTCCGGCCGATGATTTGCATCTCCATTTCTCGTATAAGCGCGCAGTTTATCATCGTCCTGTATCGCGGACTCAAGTCGGATTGCACGCGACTGCCGCGATAAGGCTCGGCGCCGTTCAATCAAATCTACCTTGTTGACTCGTTAATGTATGCGTACGCACGCTATCAGCGTGCTTGACCGCGTAATCACTTTTGCACACGCGCCTTTCAACGGTCAAGAGCTTCCGCGACCCGCGATCTCCAGGCCGATATCTTTTTTTCATTCAATTTCATGCCGTCCCGGCTTTTTAATTAAATCACAGGCGTTAATCAAGCGCGGTCATACGGGCGTCGCCGGCTCCGTGACTATGCAAAACGCAGGTCGAAGAAACCGCGCGAAATATTGCAAGCTTCTTTTGGTTGGCAAATAAATTGGACTGCGCGAAAAGAGGCGGTCGAGCAGAGATTCTCCGTGTCAAAAATGTTTTTATTTGGAAAAGAATTCAGTCGCGTTAGACTGGGAATAATATTATGGTTGACTGGATGTAAACATTGTGCCGGAAGTATATTGTGAAGGACAATACATAAACAGTAGAACCAAGCAACACAAAAACAACTGTTTGTTTATCTTTCTTGTCCTCTAATGCTGACATACCAGTGCCCTTCAAAACACAGTGCCAACACTGGTTTTGTAGTCGATCCGACAGACTATTTGTCTCTGTGTACTCGACGATGTGATTCCGGTGTACGTCGGCATTTGTTACCACATGAGCTCGGTTCAGTCAACTTTTAGTTCTTCTTGTGATGACCTTGCTGGTAGAAAAACGCAGTACAGGATGAAGTCAGGCAACTGCCTCGATCAGATAGCGTCCAGGAAGTATGAGCTCTGATTTAACCGAAAAAACCTAATCAATATCTGATCAGGAAATTAACAGGCATTCCGGTCCAGATTTAGACAGAAACGTAGAAGTGCTCGACAGTCTCCCGACCTCGTTGGCCCTTTCGAACGCCAACTTGATCCTCGCCATAACTCTCGTCCACTTAAAAACTGGGATATTAAAACAAATGCATAATGAACGGCCCGATCAAGATCCCTTGACAGTTCCTGCCAATCGGATTAAGTCGAGACGTTCCCTCCAAGAGCACATTCCCGTCACTCACGCGGAGTAACTTTTCTCTAGGAATCAAGCTCAAAGCACACATGCAGCCCATAGTCGCGATCTAAACTAAACAGACCGTCGGCGTGGGTCTTCACGATGGCAGATTATCGTCGATAAGACCGAATAGCAGCCCGTAAAGATTGATAAGCGAAAAATGTAATTGATGCATGAATTTATGAAACAGGGCCTAGGAATCCGATCAGCGGTCTCGGCACAATGCGCGAGCTGTGCAAAAATGCGCGCAACACGGGCCGCGGCTTGTAATCGCGGTCTGCGAAGATATTTGAATGCCGCGATGCTCACGGGCAACACTGTTAGGTACAAATGAGATAAACAAGTTGCCGCAGCGCGAGCGGTCGTACTTCCTCATGCACGGGCAAGTGCAGCCGGCATACCAAGCGTTATGAGATGGTAAGAAATTCGTTACATACATGGATTTAAACGCGAGCGAGCGCAGTGCCGCTGTTTTATCTCGCCGCGAGATCCTAAGTACCAATAAAAGCTCGTTGTAGTACAGCGCTTCGCGATAATGGTCTCCGGAGGGGCGCGCGGCTGCGACGAAAAAAGAGGGACGGAGATAAAAGAACAGTCATCAAAGTTCGCTCGTCGAGTGGCGACGATCAAAAGTGCTCTGGATTTCTATTTAAATAATGGATCCGGGTGCGACGGGGCACGGATTCGTCGCCTGAAAATAAACGGTTAAGACTTGGCCTGTCTCGGTCGTATTCTAAAGCGTGACGTTATCTCGGCTGAATGGGTTCGGGTATTTATGTACAGGACACTTCCATCGGGTTATATTCGATTTCATCCAGCGGTTTCACCGGTAAAGGGAACGAGATGCGACCTGTGATCGAGAGAATTAAAAACGCGGTTTGGGTAGTAACGCGGACAATTATCGTTTCGGCCATAACACCTCGAGGAAAGTTGGCGGGTTGTTTCGCGGTTTGGCAATGTATATGTAAATGAAAGCAAAGTTGTTATAATTGTAGTTTACACATTCAACACCCGCGTTTACGATACAGCTCATAATCGCAGGTTACAATGGCGAATTTGAATGGTAACAAACTTCTTGCAAAGCGTAATAAACAGGTCTTTGTTGACCTTTTAACGGCTAGAACTAATGTCGGTTAATGTTTGAACTGTTGAAGAAGTACTGACCTAGACATTCGTCGAGAAGCAGTACTAGTTTTCTCACACGAACAGAAAAAGTTGCTTGTCTTTACCGCCTTATACCAGAAACAAGCTGCAGAAAAAGTAAGTAAGAGGTAATGAACAAACTCATTCGCATATCTACTTGTGAAAACACCGAGTTTTTCTGCGAAAACAACGAAGAAATCACGTGTTTCCTGTACTTGTGAAAAGTCAGCCCTACAACTTGTCAGAAATCGACGTTCCCAACTGTTCTGGAATCGCCAGTTTTTCTCCCATTTCCCCCGTACACCGTGAAGAATTCATTACAAAAAACTGAAAACAATTTTCTTGTATGCTTCGAGATAACATCAGTGATGCAAGATAAACAATCTCATAAGACCTAGCGTTTCCAACCAAATCGCCAGTCGCTAGAATCCAGTTGCAAATCCATTGAAAAAGTGAGTAGCTGTGAGTGCGAGCAAGTCGGCGCAGAAAGCGAGACGGCACAAGTTCATCGAACGACGGTGCATTGAAAGATCGAAAGAAGACAGTCGCAAGAAATTCGCAGGCCGTGCAAGGGAACGCGAGGCTGGCGGAGTTGATGTTGATTTGCTCAGGGGAGGATAACATGACGCCCAAAGCTTTCAGCAAGTGGGTCTTTATTGTGCCACGAAATGGAAATAACCGGCGACGTACTTTGTTCGAATTGGCCTACGCTCGTGCCGTATCAGCGCGCGAGCGCGTAAAATTTCCTTCCCGCTCTAGGGAAGGAAAGACACGGGCGTTCGAAGGCAGAATTTGCGCGCCGCTCTTACCACGAGCTCGTTCACGGAACAGTCATTTATTAGTCGGCAACTTCGAAACGCGCGCGATTTGGTTTCGCATGGAAATGGAAATCGCGCGCTGAAACAATTGGGACTAGTGAAATTTGTTTCCGAGGATTGCAGGGTTGATGCTAACTGATCGTCGGCTTTAGACTTCGCGGCAGGCTTTATTGGGCTTCTGAAAAAGTAATTGCCGGGAAATTACGAGGATTCGGCAGCATTACCGACCGCTTTGGACCTTTTAGACACTTATTGCTCTTGAATTCGGTTCAGACCCGTCACGTCAAGTCAGATTCCGCGTGAAAAGTGGCCTACATTTGGAGTACGAGCCCGCAATCGTCTGCAACCCCGGAAGGATTATCTTACGAAACATTTGATTAACCTCTGATCCCCGCGACGGCAAAAGAACTCGCGATATTAATGAAAGCGAATAACGACGTAGAAACGAGAGAAAGCTGTTTCAGTGCGTTCGGATACCGCGAGGCCGCTAATAAGCGATAATTCAGCCTCTTTTTCTTCGCTCGCGATCGCGTATCGAGCCATTTTCTGTCCCATTTGATATCCAGTTTAAGTTTCGATCAGTCATATCAGTTTCACCGAGTGAGCAAAAAAAATAACCGCGCCGAGCGTCCGGTAAGGCGGATTTTCCCCAACGATTTCCCCTGGCACGGTTGACGGAACGATAATTACGCCATTTACCGCCGCGTCGACTAATTTCCTTTCAGGGCTCGACGAAAAGTCATCGATTTTTTGCGCAACCGTCTGGCAAGGGTTAAGCGGAAAAAATTGCAGACGAACCGTCGAGGGTGTGCCTACCGCCGTCTTCTTAGGGGAAAAAAGATGAAAATCCAGCAAGAAAAAGGAAAACGTCACGCCGGCAGAAATATCGGAAACTCATCAAGCTGACACGTTGCGTCTGACATGGGCTGTTCGAGCATGAGAGCCTCTGCAGGCATAATATGAAAAGTTGGTGTCTCTATCCGACATCAGGAGCCTTTAATTCAATCCACGAGCATGACGTATGGCTCGGCCGTGTGACACCCGATATCCAGCAAAGTTCGTCCATTTTCTTTTGGATCCCCCAGGATATCCCGGGACGCGCTCCTTTTATTTCGTCGCCAACTTGCTTCCCTCAGTTTTAATCGAATCGCGGCGGAAAGAGATGACGCGGCCAAAAGATCCCGCGCGACATGATCCCGCAGCGGCTAATTTGCGAGCGCTTCTTTTGCTCGGCCCCTTGTCGCCTTTTTTGCGGTAAACATCGCGAAACCAAGCAACCGACCGCGCGCACCGGCTAATCGATTTTCCCGGCGACTCCGACCGAGGCAACACAGACTCGACTCCGAGGCTCCGAATTTTTAATTCCGATGCGGCTCCGAGTCGGTCCCCTTTGGAGAAACTTTCGGCCATAAAGCACGGCAGTTGCTGGCACTTTAAACCAGCGAATTGTCCTGCGTTATGATGACCATTCGTTTTTCGTTATCGCGCTGCAAGGAGCTCTACGCGCTCGTTCGGGAACTGCGGAATTTGTCGGGGAATCGCGCGGCTATCGTTCCCAGGGATCGACGTGTTGTTACATATGAATTCGCAACAAATCCGCGCGAGTTATGCCTGGGAACTCAAACTTTCGCCGCGAATTCCTGCTTTCGATTTCACAGCATCGATCTTGCGCCGATCTGTCGGTACCGCACAGCGGCCGACCGACCCACAATTGACACATTTTTCGCGCGGCCACTCGATAGTCGCGATAAGAGTAATGCGAACTTTGAGCAACCGACGTCAATCAGCGGCGTTCCGCGCAAACGATCGTCATGAAGGCAACTTTCAAACAGATTAGCGTTAAATGTTTCCCGTCGATTCGGCCACATCGTCGTCAATTTTCCGACGCCGTTATACGTTATTAAACTCGAGTGTTATTTTCAACGAGTCGGTGCCCAGGCGTTTCCAATTCGCCGAACTCTCGTGCGAGTCGGACCAGATAATTCGTTAAAGATGCGTCAGCATTAAAATTGCAGTGTTGTGGGCTAACGTAATGACATTAATTTACATCCGAATTCGATGGTCCGTAAAAGTGCGCTTATCTGATCAGCCCGGCGACTCAAAGATCAGCTCGTGAATAAGGATGAAGCAAGTTTTCGAGAGATAAGATACTTTTCATGATTTAGGTGAACTCTTTCCACACCCAAACCACCGAGACACTTTTCCTTCTCGAAAGTTCGCAAAATTCACCCCGTTAATTCGCCTTCCAAAACACATTATAAACGAGTTCTATAAATCGATCCTTTTTCCCGTGAAACCCTTCTCCTTCAGCCGATTGGATGAGGGAGAGGGGTTTGCTCGATTCCTCGGATCTTATGCATTATTATTGTTGTTATTATTTTTGAATTGCAAAAAAGAGCGCGACGACGCTGAGCGAAGCGTATCGGGCCGCGATCGACGATGAATAACCAAGAGAACCGAATAGAGCGCGACTACTCGAGTCGCGGTTGTGGGCAGAGCAAGCTCAAGGTGGACGAGGGCTCTTCGTTTTTGTCGCTTTTGCTTCCTACGATCGAACGCCGAGACGCCGAGCAATCGCGCGAGTCCAAGAAGGACATATCGGGCCGAACCGTGGGGAATAAGATCGGGCGGAAGGAGGAGGCGGACGATCTTATCCGATCCGACGAGGCATACCCCGAGGGTGTGGCCATCGCTTCAAAATCAAATCGAGTCCGCTTGAAATCGACGCGAATTCGTATTGGGAAAGCAAGACTGTCTTAATAAATCGTTAGGCAGATCAAATGCGAATGTGAATGACATTATCCTTTTGCGAGGATGACAATCTTGTAGCAGTGCCAGTATGGTAATGTTGAATTATAAAGTATTACCGATATTTGATGAATGGAGCAAGAAGGATTTTTGGTACTTGGTTAAAAAAGTTTGATATTCAATGTGATAAGCCATTTCAAATGTGTCAGTTTTGTGGTATTGTGGATCCAAATGAACCATAATAAAAAAATTATTTGTGTAAATGGAGTTGAAGTTATTTCACTGATTTGTTTAATACCATGCAACGGAACATGAAAACGAATAAAAGATGAATAAAACAATAAATGAAACATCATATCAACCACTCCTCCTAAATCCCCTGTATTGCTCGACTCCAACCGATTTTAAATACAAACAAATCCCCACTCGAAACCTTCTATGTGATTCCAACTAAATAAAACTGGGTCCCGATAAAAATTGAAGCACGCTAAGACTATTTTCGTCGGATTCAACTGTATTTAAATGTCGAACAAAAGACAAGTTCGAAATCCCGCGGAATGCCAGCGTTATTGTCGCTTTTTAGAATTACATGAGTCTCGCGAAGTTGAAAAGACTCGTGATGCGTTTTCGCTATCCGCGTCTTGTCTCGTAAAGTCGCATGTCGAACTCCAAAGTTCTTTAAGTAAAATAAGTCGGGGACCTCTCTCGCCCGAGTTTGGCGCAAAAAATGAAGAAACACCGAAATTAAGTTAGATCATTGCAGGGGGCTTTCGTCGGATTCTCGGCGGACAAAAAGCCGGACAATTTCTCCCGGCCGAAGCCAATTTGTACGCCGGAATCCCGCGCCGCAAACAATGGCGTATAAGTCGCCTGCATTATTCACTGTGCCGTATAATTCCGGCCGGAAGTCGCGCAGCCGGTTTCTACAGTCCGGCTGCGTGCGTGTCGAGATCATTCCGCGGCGTCTAATTGTCTACTCCGATCCCGCGGATTCGTCTGATTTAATCGCGAACAGGTCGATTGAATTAAACGACCGATCAATCGCGCCTCTCTCGATCGGCTTTAAATAGGTCAAAACGTTCGGATTGTCCATGACCGCTAGGAGTACTTACGACCGAAGAAGTTGCACAATTAGCGGCTGATTAATGAACGTAGCCGAATGACTTCCTGAGTATAATATGTATTATTGCACAATGGGCGATACTAGGTGGTTTTGCGCGGAACCTTAACCCAGGCGGGTTCGGAGAAGGGGATATCGTCTTGGAAATTGACGATCTGGGAGCGGCGACGGACACAGCGAGGCTCTTTTACGAGCTGATTTACGAGTTCCGTACAGCCTTGCCCCCTGTGTCTTTCTCCTTCTCTTGATCTTTCTCTGTTTCTGGTCGCAACGCATCATCGTTTCCGGCCGTGCTGCTTGCTCAGACGCGGAAACAGCCAAAGGAGTCGCTAACGAGAGACTGTTTGTTTAGACCGGCTTAAGACATTTACTTCGGAAGAGGAATTAGACTGTTTTAGAAGAACATGTGTAGGTAAGAGTGCAAAAGGAAGTTGTTCTGTGATTACTTGAGGTTTTAGTACGTCCGGAAAAATATAATTTGGAGATGGTCACATGAGCGTTTACAAGTATTTTAAATCAACATTAGTGATTATTGGATTTTATGCTTTTTTATACAGTGGACATTTGAGAATTTCATTAACGTTTCTTCATAGTAGTACAAGCTCGTGGAATTACTTTCAAAGTGGTACAACTTTTTGTTAGACATTTGAGCTGACTGTATGTTATGAGAAAAGTAATGTTTAAACTTAAACAACAACAAATATAAATTAATTCTTTAGTTCGCAACTTTATATGAAAAATCGAGGAAATACGATATAGTGATATAGTATTTCATGTTTTCTTTCAGGCATTCTATGAAGTTGAAATTGTCCGAAAATACACGAACAAGTCGTAAAAAATATTTCACGGAATATCATTTCTGGAAGCTTTCAAAAAACCGTTGAACGTTTTGACGTAATACATTCCAGTGTGTTAATCATTCGAGCGTGTTAGACGGAGAATCGTCATATTAGTTGTTATCTTTGACTGCATAAAATAAAGGAACGTCACTCGAACGCAATTTTGCGTGAACAAAAATGCAAATTTTGGCTTTCACGTTTAACCGATGCGGCAAATAAAAATCAATGTGGAACACGCAAATAATCATATTAAATGTCACTGGTTTGAACTTTACATTTTAAAACGCTTCCGCTTTCAGACGTTTATGCAACTGTGGCAGTGAGTCAGCAATTGCGGCATTTTAAATTAGACCCCGTTGAATTAATCATAAATGCATTAGTCGAGCCGAAATAAAACCCCAGTTAAATAAGTTATAGAAAGCACGAGCGATTAATATAGATTAACACAATAAATTCGTAAAAATAATTCCATAGATCTGCTGTTATCTGATTTAATAATATAAATGTACATAGATCATCTAAAAGTCCAACTTTCAACACATACAAGTAACCCCAAACATTTCCGCTAATTCCTCTCGCCATGCATTTGTTCAAGTACGAGTCGTTCAATTCTAAGCTCATTAATAACACGCCGGGATCTTTCTCTGAAAGAGACATTTCTTTCCGGCACAAAAGTCGCCAGCGGAATTCACGGAAGGGAGCATTTTTCGTTCGAAAAACAGGTTTGCCATACTGCTGCGTTATTTGACTTTTCCATTTGCCGTCGCAGATCCATCAAACAGGTCGATTGTGGAAAAATGAATCGCCGATTCGTCGTCGATACTCAGGGACGTTAACCGTCAGCTTTTACGATCGCGCGTCGACTGCGTAAGTTAAGACGCCGGCGCTTTTTGTGCGCTTTTGGGACCACTCCGCGTGACTCGACGTTGCCGCGGGAGAGAAAAATGGCTGCATGCAATTTCCCCGTTTTATTGCGCTACGCTTTCCCGATGTACGTACGCGTCTCTTTCAAAGCGCAACTTCATAAAAGTGTATTTCTTACGTAAAAGCGTAAATGCATAATTCTGACGCGAATGCTACGCCGGCGGAATCGCTATTCGGACACTTTTGACGCCTCAATTTTAACAGCGGTATAACGCACCGTCGAGGATCGCGCGCAATCGTGAATTAGAATTTGCGGCACGCTTAAGCGTGTTTATTATGCGAATTCATAAGTTATGGCGCCGTCGATGACAATTCGCCTTTTTATGCGGATCTAAAAGCCTGGAGACCAAGCGTTTTGAGCACTTTGTCGAAATCTTACGACTTTCTCGGAGCGAATGAAAGTTATTCTGATTCGTTGTTCAGTCGATGAACAAGTGGATGAACTGGGGTAATAGTCGAGATTTAAATTCGAGAAGTTTATGCAGATAAATACAATAAAAAATTCGATTCACGATGTGATAGGCTTTTCAATACTTTTTAATACTGTAACAGTTGTTGTGACTGTTAAGTTTTTATTGGCCAAAAGTGATTTTTATAAAATTGTTTATAAAATATTCAGCATTTCACAGCATACACACATTTATTGAGGAAATATTAACAAACTGTTTCTTATTACACTTAGAAAAATATTCTATTTGAAACGATTCCGAGCCAAAAAGAAAATCCTTTTGTCATGAAACATATTCCTTTTTTATCAAAAGGAATCCTTTTCTGACAAAAGGAATTTTTCCACTGAAAAAGATATTTCTTTTTGTTCACGAATGCTTTTCATTCAGAAAGAGTTAATTATTTTACGGATAATATAACATGACTTTTGGCACGAAATGGATAATCCAAACTTGCTCAGTCTAACGACATCGCCTTAAAGAATAGCAACCCCACTCCGAGATAATTTGTGTGAAATTATTTTGCTGCTTTTGCATACTCATCCTAATACGCCTCCGATAGGTTATGGATTAAAAACAACTCGGTAATTAAATTAATACGACTAGCCCTGTTCCATATTTGATTAAATCCCAATTTTCAAAATCAAATAATCTGATTAAAATTAATGAAGCAATCATCGTGCAAATGGGATTATCGGATCGCCGCGTCCATAACACTCCCGGGTTAAAAATGGATTTTTCTTTCACGTTTGACGCTTTTACGCAACATCTCGTAAAAATATACTCAATGAGCGATTCGTCCGAATTACGTTATTATTTCACAGTCGATTTTTTCTGTTTAAAGAACTTGCCGAAAAATATCCCAGTTGTCCACTCGATTCAATTGGATATACGCCACTCGAATAATCAGAGTGCCTCGCTCGCTCGCAACCATGCGATCATTTCAATATTCCGATGCTGAACTGTAGCGATTGGCGGATTTCATTTTTCACCGTTTCTTCGCGTCAAAAGTTCTTCACGGGTATCAAGTGAACTAATGATCTAAACACGTGTCAGTTTTAATGCTGACAAATTAGAACCAGGAAGTATTCATCCAAGTGAAAAAAGTCGCTACAAAGGGATAGAAGGCGCAGCCGTTCCTCAAGATGGATTACCTGGATGGTGGGTTAAGTTTCTTACGGCATAGGTGAATTCCCGTCACTTTATATCTCGCGTCGGGACTTTATTTCAATGTATCATTCGGATAAAAAGGGACGCGGGTCAGAAATAATTAAAATGAGACACGAGCTCGGATGCCCGTGAATGCCGGGGTAGGACCGATCGATCGCGAGTTCGAATCAGAAAAAGGCGATAATGAATCCATAAACAATTATGAGGCGCCCCGCCGCCGTGGCGATAAATATCGCTATGCCAAAATAACGCGAAAGCGTTAAAATCCGCATTGTCACGAGCCACAATGCGCGTCGAAGAATCAACAGTAACATTGTGCGACGGCCACAATGTAGTTACCGTTATAATAACATTTTTTGCCGAATATTTTTCTATCATTACGTATTCTTCCGCGAACAATAGCACGCGCTTGGCGTTTAGCCGAGCAAATAACAGGCGCATTATGACTCGCCACGTCGCGAAATTTAAATGCAATAAACATGCGCTCCAGGCCCGTTTCGACTGTACGAGTGCGCTCGTGCAATTATAACCGGTATCACTTTTTATGAGCAGGACAATGCGGGCAAAAATTGCGGTAGGAAAATCCGCTGCGCCAGGAAATCTTGTCCGGGTCGAGTTTTAACGAGGAAGCCTGTTCGAAACCTGAATGGTAAACGAGCTACTGAAAATCTCAGTCGAACAGGTTGCAAAGTTCGACCGGATTTAGTTTGGAATGTAGCTACGAACTGGTTTCGACCTTCCCGACCTCAGAGCCCTGAAGGGTCAACTTGAAAAATCGGTTTTCATATGTAAAATTATAATCTCGCAACTCCAGGTCGGAAATCTAAATACATTACACCCGAAGAGTACAATTTCTCCAACTACCGGTTATGCGGAAAGTGCTCACTGCTGGAGGAAATGATCAATATTTTCACAGTGACCTCGCCACACAGGGAAAAATGTACCACTTTTCTAAACCGCGGAAACAGTAAGCCCATTCCACATACCTAATGGTAGAAAAAGTATCTTGTTTTGATTTTTTTGCTTTTACCACTGACTGGTACAATGTATTGTACTGCACCTCAGATACCCATTAAGATAAACTCGCAAAAACCATTCCCTTTTTTATTGCACCTAACCGATCAATCCCAGCGACTTTCGCTTTCATTGACGTCGAAAATCTTTTCCCCAGCGCCACAACGAAGCACTTCCTCCTCAAACGTCGATCACTTTTCCACTCGCAATCAAGATGTCCCGTCATTTTTCCGGTCGGGGCGAGCGATTGTTGATCTCGGGAATGGGCGGGTCGTGCATCTCTCGCTGTCGGTAACGAAGTTTGCCCGTTGATGGGCCAAAACAGCGATACCGGCCCCGGACGGGGTTGGTTGGCGCGCATATCATCCGCGCGGAAACGCGCGGCGGGGGCGGAATTAAACTGCCGCGCTGTCGCGATAAATCGTCCACGACGTCTTCCGCGGCACGTATCGCTAATAGACGAAGCACGTTCGTCGCGATAATGCGCCGGGCTCGCGGATGCCACGACGCTGCCGTGCCATTGTAGCGTCGACGGCCCTTAACGCGGTCAGATGCACCGCGTCTGGCCGCGTAGGTGGCTTAATCACATTCCAGCCGAAGATTCATGCGAGATCCTGTCCGGATGAGACGCGCGACGTATTTGCGTTTGATGCGTTATTAATAAAGCCAGGTTTACGCTGAAGTAAAGAAAAAGCGATGTTAAACTATAGAGAAAAGAGAATGGAAGAAGATTGTGTGCGGAGATAAGGGTTTTGTTAGAGGAATTATTTATCAAGATTTGCTTTGTAAAGTTTTAGTAACTTCCTATTGTCACATCAATAACCGTTATATAAGAGATGGAAAATCACTTCTCTTGCAAAATGGCGTTTGGGCAGAGTTTGGGCTTTTGTAGCATGGAAATCTGTTTGAACCAATTCCTGTTGTGAGAAAATGATTTAAGTTGTTAAGAACCTACTTTGCCTATAGAGATATTAAAGAAATTAAGAGAAACAAACGTACTTTTTGATGGGTTATTGTCGATATTTAAATGTAAAATTTTACCACTAAAAATTTAACGTTATTGTATTATTATCTAGAATATTTTATTACTGACTCGGCGCATAGCGGTAGATAGAACGATCGCGCATGCGCGTACTCTTTGACTTCTCGCGTACTTTTCGCGTTCCCAGACTGATATTTGGGCATAGCCAGAGCATTTATTTATAAGAAAAAACATTAATATTGTCATAAAATGAATTCATATTCTGGCATTCGGCATCTATTCAAATTTCTATGTGGGTAAAACCTACTACATTATACACTGGGAAAAATATAGAGAAAAATACTGGGAAAAATATAGAAAAGTATAGAGAAAAATTCTTCGTAGATGTCTAGTTTTTGGGTTTAGATAACTTTTAGCTAAACCCAAACTAAATATATCGGAACCATGTTATTTTCGTTGAAAAGTTTTATATTATTGTAAATAACACAATAAATCTAGAAGTGAGAAATGTCTGCTACTACTGAGTATTGTAATTTTTGACATATTTTTCACCAGGTAGGTTTTGGGGGGACAAACCAGCTGGGTGAGGGAATCGACGGCTGTATTCCGTGATATGCGATTTCGCACGGGCGACTACCCGATCGAGGGTTAGTTTGCCGGTCGCCCGCGGCGCGACAACCGGGAACACATTTTCGTTATGAAATTGGAGAGACGGATGGCCGATGTGTCGCGATACGATATTGATTTATCGTGCTACGTGGTATTTCGTAATTGTCCTGCAGTTTTGTGCGGGGCTTATTAGAGAAGGAGTGGCGAGGCATGGTTGATCGAGTGTGATCGAGTCATTGGTGGTTGGAGTTAATTATGGCATAAACAATGTACAGAATCGTGGTGGGGAGTGTGCAGTTTAAATTACTTTAATTTAAATTACTTTAAGAAGTGATTTTTTTTAATTGGTCGATGAGATGAAATTTACTTTTGACACGTCTTATATTTATATGGCATATTAAACTCGTTTACAACTTGTAAAATTAATATACATGTATTAAAAATAATATACATCAACTGTCTAACCTCGAAATTCGGACTACATTTGACACTTTCAGACAACATTTGCCAGGCCGAAAGTAACAACGTACGACTTTCATTTTTTGTCACCGCATTGAGGTTATATTTTTCCCTGCATTTAAACTTCCCAAGTAGAAATTTAATCTAGAAAAACGTTAGACACTAGCAAGTTTTACTAGTGCACGCTAGAAACTCTCAATAAAACTTGCAAGAATATCTTAAAAAAGTCTAGACTAGAAAAACTAGCGATATTCTGGCAAGTTTCTAGCAAAAAAATCTAGACTCGGTCTCGTCACACAATTTTTTAAGTTAGAAAACACAAATTATTTGCAAGAAAATCGAAAGTTTTCTAGACTAGCTAAATGAAAGTTAAACTCACAAGTTACTTGCAAGAAATTCGTAAGTTTTTCTAGACTAGAAAATATTGCAAAAAACTAGCGAGTTTCTAACC
>JABFPB010000503.1:0-37014 GCA_022817645.1 Ceratoteleas bidentatus
ACGCTAACTTGCCATTGTTTTTTTATTAATCATATACAAATAAAAGTAATATGCAAACGAGCGAATTACGTTCATGAAAAAAAAATTCTAAGATTGAAATGATTTATTATAGTGGAAACTGTGATCTTCACATTTTAATCTGATTGCAGTAATTATTATTTTATATTAATTATAAAACAGATTTTTGAATTATGAATAATTATAACACAAGTTTTTGCGTACCTAATTACAAAAAATTTTTCTCCGTAAAGCGTTTTATATTGCTTAATTAGATGTAACTAACTTCTGTCAATTTTTGTACAAGTTTAGTATTCATTTTAACGCAACTGTAAAATAAAAGTTTTTATTTTCAATATCCTCAGTACCTTATGCAAAAAAGAATATTTTTGAAAACCATATTTCTTTCCACCTATGCAATTACTTTGACATTTCAAGAATTAATGTGTCCTAAATACACTCTGACCCTAAATTTCGAGTATACACTTTACGGTGAAACTAACCAAAGTATGCTGAATATTACCATTTTCTTCAGGAGATTTTTCACAATAACAAAAATGTAGGTAAATGATTTAAAAACATCTTCAAGATATTATTTGTTAACATTTTTTGTCTTCACAGTTTCTAAGAATTACTTTGAAATTACAACTTTTATACTCTTGCGGGAAATCCCTATTAATTATACCATTTGTAACATTTCTTGCACGATACAAAACTCAACAAAAAACTAATTTCTCTGTTTCTTATATCACTCCGCAACTTCCATCAATATACGATCATTCTGCACTATTTAATAACAATAATACCAAAATCTGGAAAAATCTAAATCCATCCCTCTCCCATACCCCACACGGTCGAAAATATATTTGCAAAATATATGCATAAATATATTTAAAATATATAACATGTATTTTAAATATATATAAGATATAAATGTATATATATTTTTATATATATTTCACTGTTTATATGCAATAAATATATAAAAAATATATATGAATTATACAATTGTTTGCCGAAATATATTTGATATATTTTCACATATATTTTACGAATATAATTTCGTCCGTGTGGGACATCATAACCCATACAGACATCGAACATGGAATCTATGTGGATTCTACGTGGAGGAACATTCGGACGTAGATTCGATGTAGATTCCACGTCGAATCTACGTGTTTTAGAGTACATTTGTTTATGAGGGAAAGTATTTTTCAATACATGTATTGAAACTGACAAATGTTTTTCTGACAGAGGAAAACAATAAGATTAAAGAACTCGCAACATTTCCATCCGTGAGTGTTGTAAACAATTGTTAACACAGATGTCGGGTTACGTAGAGGGCTGCCAAAACAGAATTGTCACGCGAGTGCGTTGTCGCGATAAAGTACGATTCATTTATAAAAAGTAATCAAAACAATCGAGACAATTACGTATTTGTTTGAAAAAATGTTTATTCGTTACTCGTCACTCTTTGTAGAGCATGTGCACTCCAGACGTTTTTAAAAAAGGTGGGAGATAAGTTTGAGACGATTTGTAATATCGCTATAAAGTTAATACCGCGAGATACGATCTTAATATCATTATATTAATACGATTACGTTCGGTCGCTTCGATCTAAAAATAATCCAAAAGCAATTTACTCAATTAACTTGTTAATTTCGATTCAGATAAACGTTAATAGATTTGTTCGAGCAGAAAATCGGAGTTTCATAGTGAGAAAATATAAATTGTTGAAAAAATTGAAAATCGTGAGGAACAGTGTAAATAAAAATTGTACAATTACAATTAAAATTGAATATAATTTATTAAATTACTCGATGTTTCCTCATGTCGAAAGATTGTTTCTATTCTTCGCCATGGTGTGGATTTTTTAACAGTTTATATTAGGAACTTTTTCGGGAAAACAACATTTCTATGCAAAAAAAGAAAATTTTAATATATTTTTGCTAAATATTGTACCTTGAGTTGTAAAATTTGGTAGTCAAAATTTTTCGATTTTATGACAAACTCAAATAAAATAAAATTGATGAATTTGATGAGCATTGTAATTTTATTATTATATCAATGCTATTAATTGATATTGATACGAAGGCAAAGATATTTAGTTCGAGTGAAAGTAGTTCGTATAATGCAGCAAACGAAGAAAAATTCCGACCAAGGATAAGTGATTCATAAAAAATGATCGTCATTGACTGCGGGATTCGATATCTCGTATGTCTAATAGATTTTTAAACTGACATCTCACATAAGCGGAAGAACTGGTAAACTCGGAAACGAAAGAGGAATTCAATATCGCATTTCTCGCGTTTTGTGTCAAGGTTTACAATTAAAAATAATTCAGTTTATAAACGAACGAATGCCATTTTTTCACATCTTAAAACTGACGCACTTTTTCCTGAAGAACCGACAGAACGATATTCGAACATTAAGCTGAAATATGTCGATTCCGCGTGAATGAATAATTCCGCCAATGCAAATGACGATTAGTTAGTTTAACACATTTGCGATTACTTATGTATTAATTGAACTTTTTGTGAACTGTAGCGACCTCAAATTAACATTCAATATTCTGACAAACACAAAATGTTGAAAAATTACACATTCTTGTGTTATGCAAATTGTGCAAATCGATTTGAAAAATGAACTTTTCCTGACATTAGTATAATTTAAGGAAAAATGACGACAAAATTTGCTTCTCAATATTTTTAACTTTTAATTTTTTCGACGTATTATTCGATAACCTGTTGCATTTTCCCCGAAAAGTATTAATTATACGTTATTATAACCAAATTAGTGGACTTTTTACACAATCGTATCGTGGAAGACAACTGTCAAGTGACATCAGTGACTGATTAACTTTGAGCATTGCTTATTTTTTATTCACTTGTGATGCAACAATAAATCTCATAAAAATGCGAATGGTAATAAGGTTTTTCGCGTATGATTAATTGTATAGTTTCAATAAATTAACTGCTCTGTCAAGTCGAAACGAAATTACAAATGACCTCCAATCACCTGGAAACGGAGTCCAAAATCTATCTTTTCGAAAACCATTGCCTCTAAGGAATCTTTGAACTTTTACATATGACCGAAAACCGGTTTTCGCGCTAAATGACTCCAAAATTAATGTCAAGAAAAACGCAGTAATTTGTCCAGTGTTAAAAGTTATTTGTTTGGTTAATCTTTAAAATTAGCAAGTGGAAAAATTCGATAAAAGTAAATAAAGTTAAAATAAGCCTTTTACGAGGCGAAATTTATCGCGTTTGTCGGCCGTAATCGCAAGTGTTAATGCACTGTAGCAATCGACAGAAGGTAAGCGTCAAGAAATCCTTGACCACAGTAATCGCCACACGGAAAAGCAGTTTGTGGTTTTGTTAATTATTCATTATTATATTAATACCCCCTTGTTCCTTCGGATTAATTAATCACCGTCACCTTGAACTCTCTCCGTCAATATAATGAAAAGGACAGTAATAAAAATACCATTGATAATAACATCGAGCGAGTCTTTCAAAAGTTATGTAGTGACCTTCAAAAATCAGAAGGTCACTACATAACTTTGTCAACATCGCTAAAAGGCCATTCTTCCGTAGATAGTGTATTAAAAAATTATGCTGTTAAATTGTGGAATATTATTGTTAAAAAGTTGTCTGTCGTACTAAGTAAAATAGTTGTAAACAATTTGTATACAAATAACATCATCAAAAAAAAATGAGGACTGAGTTTACATTTGACCTTGCTTAATATAAACACATTCTTCTTATTGGTAAATGTCACCTTTATAATGAAAACAAAAATATTGACTCAAAATAAAAATATTGGTTTACATTTGACCTTGCTTAATATAAACACATTCTTCTTATTGGTAAATGTCACCTTCATAATGAAAACAAAAATGTTGATTCAAAATAAAAATATTGGTTTAAAAGAAAAGTAGTTAGTCAAAACAATTCATTTCGAAGACTATTGTTCGGATAAGTTGGCGAGATTGGGAATGGAGGACTGTCATTATGTTGGAAGAGTTTGTCGTAAATAAGACCCTTTTCACTTAACTTTAAATATGTCTTTTTTAACTTGCTTTGCATAATTCTCGTCGTTATACCCGACAGTCACGCCTTCAGTGTTTAAACTCAGTGTTTGGCGAAAAGTAGTTACTGCGGAAGCAGTTGACTTAGTAAACTCTGGAAATCGTTTGCGAAGTGACTTTTAGGAATAAGGTTTAATGACCTGTACTCTAATGCAATCATAAAAATATTCACAAATGTCTACGTTTACACAATTAACCTAAAATCACAGATTCGATGTTAACCTTGCCAAAAAAGATTTTTTTTAAGTCTCAAACTGCTTTTTACAATACGCGTTACAAAAGGGAATTTTTTAATGATCTGCAGACGCAATCGTCTGAACAAAAATAAACACAAGACTAAAACCACATTGCGAGATTCAAACATGTAAACATAGACCAATAAAAAAGATAAACACTTGTTTTCTTCTCCCCTTGTGCAATGTTTATGCACGGCTGTCCTTCACAATGTAGTTTAAGCCTCTTTTTCACTCTCAATCCAGCATGAAACCTTTTCCCTATCCGATAAAAGCCATAAAACGCATAAAACATCGGAACACTTGCGATTGAATTTTGTTTGGCCAATCGGATTAAATTGCGTGTCAAGCTTGGACGTGGCTGCCATTGGTACGGCCAATTATAAGCAATTTTGTCCTGCCAGATGATCAGCCTGAATCAGTGATCGTTTTTGCACGCGACGCATTTGCGTTCTGACTAGGAGTACGCGTGACACGGTGACGTAACACGCAAAAACTCTGGTTTAGGTATCGATTTGCATCCGCGCATATTTGAATTGACGAAAGCACGCAGGTGCAAAAAGTCGCCGGCCGATTATATGCAACATTAATGCAACAATGTCGACAAAAAGTTGATCAGCCGAATCCTGATGTGACCGATTATCGCGTTCGTTCCCTGGTTCAACATTTTTTTAATGAGAGATCATGAATCATAGACCACTGTGGAAATTCACATTTGAGCTCGATTCTGTTTCAAATTAGAGGATCCTGGGGTGAAAAAAATGTATTTTGGTCCCACTTTTATATATCTCACTTTTATACCAAGAACAGTATCTTTCCTAACAGACAAATCCACTAAATCCCGTGGATTCGACGCCGAATCTACGTTGAATCCTCGTTCGAATGTTCATCCACGTATATTCCACGTGGATTCTCCATGTTTTATGTCTTTTAGGGTTAAAAGTATCCTTCGAGATTCGTAAAAATTAAATAAAATATAAGAATTTCCATTTTCCAAAGGGACCAGTCTTTGTATGACCATAAACCATGGTTGTGTTCCATCGAATTTGGAGGGCGCAAGCAAACAATTTACATAACGGCGCGCAATTTTCCGTCGATCGCACGTATTCGGTGATTAATTATTCAAATGACTCTCGTTTTGCCGACACGCTGTCGTGTCGCAACTTTGTTTAATTACACGATGCATCCCGTAGTGAGACATTAAAGCCACGCGCACATTTTTGTCAGCGACACGTGCGGAAAAAAGTTCTCGTTACAATCTCGTTCGAATCGTGTGAGCGACGTCAATTCGCGGCGAAAAAATCGCGACACGCTTTCGTGTTGCCCTGTTTGTCCGCGACGCCGAGATCCTTCCGCTCGATTAGACGGGTGATTAAGGGGGCGTTTTTCGAATGGACGGCCCGGTGCTCGGCGTTTCAACAATAACACGTATTTCGTGCCATTCATTAATCCATCTCGGTAAACACATGCATAAATGCATTATGCGCGAAATTAGTCGACGCTTTATCATTCTAATTCGCAGCATCATGCTGGTCGATGGTAGAGCGTTTTTTCGGTCAAGGGGTCAAACCTTAGCATTGGTTTTTTCGAATGTCAGTTTTGATTGAAAACTGGCGAAAAAGTGGCTTCGTCCAAATTTAATTACCGCTTTTTTCTCGCGACGATTGCTGCAATAACCCTAATAGACATAAAACGTGGAATCCACGTGAATATACGTGGATAAATATTCGAACGAGGATTCAACGTAGATTCGGCGTCGAATAAGTCATAAAACATGGAATCCACGTGGAATATACGTGGATAAATATTCGAACGAGGATTCAACGTAGATTCGGCGTCGAATATACGAAATTTAGTGGATTTGTCTGTTAGGGAAGCGACAGTTACTGCATTTCTTCGCTGCAATAAGCGAAAACAACTTTGTCTCGTTCCACTTGTGACTTATAGATATTTGCGTCTTCCTAATGTGGCTCCAACACGTTTTCCACGTGAAACACATTATCCTCTCAGGTGCAAAAGTCAGGATCCATTCGTTAAGTCGGAGAAGGAGCGTTCCAAAGTTCGAATGATTTGTTCGTGTCAAAAAGGAACAAAATTGGGAATGCCTCGCACTATTATCAGCCGTGATGGTAAACTTGTTTTCGCATGTAAATTCTGACGAGATAAAAAGCCCGGGCTGTAAATAGACCTTTGCATGACCTGCCAGAAGGTCGTACACCTGCCAAGACCTTCCCCTGTGACTCCCAAACTGCAGGCTGTATATTTAACCTGCATATACGTGCGCATAAGTGCCTATATAGGGGTTATATCGATCATTATATTCATTCCCTCCCGTTTGCATGCTCGCCACAACACATCGGGTGGCGTTACGTGCGCCGCTGATACACTTTGGCTCTGGTAATAGAAGATTCTATCTATGCAGATAAGTGCATGCAGGGCTACTTTTGGTTATTCATAAGCTGTGGCGCGAAAAAGGAGTTGGTTTTTGGGGACACGGCAAGACTATAAAATTGCAATTGCGTAATAAAGTTAGTGACCTGCATTGGTTCAATGACCTAGAAGGACACGATTAACTTTGTAGACTGCCTTCTTTCTGACAGGACAATTTTTTTATGGAGGCAAATTGTGCCAAGAGAACACAGAATGGTTTATAGGACGACACTTATGAATTCTATTTTAAAATACTTCGTATAAGGTTTTTGGGTCAAAGCTTATAGAGAACACTAGGACACTTACAAGTATCAAAAACCGACGGTGTTTCATATTTCAATGTTAACCTTCTCTAGTAGAAATGTAAACTCTGAAAATATCTGAGGAATCCTGTAAAACTCTGAAAATATCTGAAAAACTCTGAAAATCTCCCAAATTTGGTCTGTCTGAGGTTTTCAGAGCTTTTTCAGAGCCTTTCAGAGTTTTTCAGAATATTTGTCAGATTTTTTCAGATATGTTTTTCTACAAGAGTTTAGGAAAAATACTAGAATAGTCACACGTGTGCTCCACAAGGACTTAAACTGAAACATTTAAAGTATTCTAAAATATCTACACCATTTTTCGCGATGGAACATTATCATTTTTAGTGACAATAGCACGATTGATAGCAGCACTCGACCGCTTATCGCGGGAACTCGAAATCGCAAGGTGGTCGGTTTATTTTAATTGCGAGATCTTGGTCATCTAGCGAGTGACCCTTCGGCGCGAGGCATTATGTCCGAGAAAAAAGGAAAAACGCAGGAAGGACAAATTCAAATGATCACAGATATGATCGTAATGTGCAAAAAACGCGATTAAAAATGTAATGTTGAACAGGAAATTTCAATCTCTTTTTAACATTGGCCTTTTTGCATCCACGAGCATTTGAATGTGGAAGGATCTGCGGTATTTATAGGTCGACGCTGCACGTGGCTTTGTTTTGATTTTCTGGTTGGAAAAAGGTCCCAAGTGGGTTGTTAAATGCTAATAACGACCGATTCTCAAAATTGGTCTTTAACAAAAAGCTGGTATTTTCCTCGCACAAATACATTTTTTACAGCGTAATGTCCGCTGAGAATCACCGAAGTAATTTTTTGTCGCTCCTTTTGATATAACAGTACACTTTGTCCGATTTAGACAAAACTAGTTTTTCCGAAAAAACCGGGAAATAAGTCTATTCAGGCTCTGACACGTATAATGATTATTGCGCGACATTTAACCCCAGCTTTTTTATCGACAATTCGTAACCCTGATGAGAAATTGCAATCGACAGCTCAGTCGTTTGGGATAGCCTGTCTCGTACGAATACTAAAAATAACCTTCTTGAATGTCGCGACATTCGTCAACGTTCCATTATCGGAAAACCGTAATAAAAGTTATGCAAATTGTTGATAAAACTCGTATACAGTTCCACTTAAAGTCAATAATGATATCATTAACATGACAGCGGCAGGCGCATGTTGTGAATCATAGTGTTACAATTAACGATTATTTATATACAGTTACATAAAGACAAAGTAAACATCGCGACTTTTTACCGAGCGAAAAAATAGCGACTTAGTAATTAATGCGATTTATGGGTTTCGCGCCGCGGTAATGAAGCAATTCGCAGCCTATAACGCTGATTAAGTAACCTTTCTTCCGAGTTTTTCCGCGAAATCTCGTTTTGCGAAACATCGCACATCCGAAAATTATCGGAAACCGATGAAACAGTTTTTCATCAGTATTCCATAAATACTGATGAAAGCCTTTTGTTCGAATTAATTTTTTTTTCACGCATTTTTAACTCTCGTAAAAATTGATGTGAAACCACATAACTGCGCATATCCTGTCAGAATATGTTAAATTGTTTATACAAATGAGACACGTCGTATGCATATGAACTATTAGGTTCTTACGACAGAGGGCACACAATTAGCGTCGCAATTGATTCCTCGATGAACAATGGATCGCGTCGTTCGGAAAATCCGATTTGCATTTGCGTTACGTAAACTAGCGCCGAGAAAAGTGGAGAAGATTGCGCGAAAAAGTTGCCGTCATAATCGACGGATTCATCAGTCATCTTCTTGTCCGTCGTTTTTATTTCGGACAAAGCGATGTGGCGATTTTCAGCGACAAGAAAGGGTAGAAAACCTATTCTGGTGCCACAATTGTTATCAGTTTTACATTTGAACGTAAATATGATAAAATATAAATTATAAATGCATATCAACAAATCAAATAGAAATGCAAGTGTTATGAACCTTCGTCGAACTCACTGAAAAAACTAACCTAAAAATCCGTTTTGAATGAAAACGATTCCTTTTAAATGAAAAGGATTCCTTTTCTGCCAAAATGATTTCTTTTGTACCAAAATGCTTTATTTTGGCCCAAAAGGATATTTTTAACAGTGCTTTTTCGCGCTAATTCAAGGAAAAACAATAAAATATGGGATCCATCATTCAAGATTCTGCTGTTTTGTGATTCGTTTCAACGCTTAAGTATAATGGGATGAGTTAGTGGAATGCAAATTTATCGCGACTTTTAACAAATATTCGTTATCTATAACGCGAGTGCCTAAAAACTGTTTCGAGAGATGAATATATCTGAGGATTAGCGCAGTTGATTTTTGACTGCGCACAAATAACTAAGATATTCTTTTGTTATGCTAATCATAGTAGCATTTTCAAAGTCGAATTGTTTCGTGTCAGTTTCGTTTTCGTTTGTAATGTAGATGTTTTTCTAAGAATGAATTAGCCAATTCTTTTTGTCCTAAGCGTTTCACGGGATAACAGGTGGATAAAGGTTAATTGCAGTTTTTCATGTTAAACCGTTATTTAAAACAATGTTTTACGCCGGTGCCAATGTTTGTCGATTTATGAGCACTGCTTTAAAATAATTAACAGTTTAGAATTCCATTTTTTCGCGATTTTCCCGCAAAAAATGGGACCTTTTTCATGAGCGGCGTTAACCTCTGGGAGCGAATATTTTTTTTTTTTTTTTTCAATAGCCGCAAATTGTTTCGCGGATCCAGCAGTCGTCATGTAATTAAAGTGATTTGTATTTGATCATTTCAAGGGAAACGGAGTAAAATCTATATTGATGGAAAGAATTTTGATAGCCTTTCGCCTCATTTAATTAGGCGAAACAATTAGGTTTTCATAAATAAGGTCATTTCGATCGATAAGTTTTATAATGTATTGCATGCAACATTGATTGAAATTTCGCTAACACTGATAAATGTTTGAGAAAAAAAATGTTAGATAGTACAACTAGTTTGCATTTGTATCTGGTTTAACTAACTTTTTTAGTTGATGGAAACTTACAGTATAGATAATTAACATTTAGTTGATATAACATTGTGTTGATCTGTAACACTCAATGTTATATCAACTGTCTTAAAATATATTGTATAAAATGAACTGAATTAATTATATTGTTCATTTTTGTTGATTCAACACAGTTGACACTACTAAAATTCATTCAGCTGAATTACTCATTTCATCAAAATTAATTTAATCTAAGGACGATCGTATGAAACACTTATTTCCCTAATTCGTCGATATGACTAAAATTTAGTTCACTTAACTCAACCCTTTTATTTATATACACAAACTGTATAATTCCAGTACATACTGCATTCAGTCAACAAAACATCCCTACAAACAGACAAACCTCTAAAACACGTAGATTCGAAGTGGAACCTACGTGGAATCTACGTGCAAATGTTCCTCCGCGTAGAATCCACGTGGATTCAATGTTCGATGTCCATACGGGATTGACCTTGTTACACCATTGAACAACCCTAACAGACATACCTCTAAAACACGTAGATTCGACGTGGAATCTATATCGAATCTACGTCAGAATGTTCCTCCACGTAGAATCCACATAGATTCCATGTTCGATGTCTATATGGGAAGTTCATCATACTAAATACGAGGAACTCAATGGTTTTCAGTTTCACTATGTTTCAAGACACAATACATGTCTACCTACACCTTCACCTACAGTTTTCGACTGTACCAATCAAATCGACTAAACTCCCTTTTTTCTTCTGTTTCAGAGGCGAACAACCTTAACCAAACTCGGCGTCTAGCAGCTACCCTTGGCGAAAAGATGTAAAAAGTCGGATTTCTAGTCAGCACACACGTCCGTCGCCGCGCGGAAGGAAAAAAGCGGGAGGCAGGAAAGATCGAAAAAGAAACACCGGAGGAGGCGGTTCGGCGTTTGGAAGGGGGTCGCCGTGGAAACGGGACTTAAATTTCACCTTTTTATCACAGCGCGAGATTTGGTCGCGCCAGACGATGTAGAGGTTGAAACACGCGATGACGCCGAGCGCACCGGCACGTCGGTGTGATTACACGTGATTCGGAGTTTCGGGAGTTAATCCGGCGATTTCGCTATTTCGCGCGGAGGAAAAATTCGGAGACAGTGCACGATGAAGGCGATGGGAGATGTGATCCCCGTCGACGAGGACTCCATTTCGGATTCCCTGGAATCAGGGTCGGTCGGCAAGGAATTCGGCCAGAGGACATTGCGGTCGTTGAAGCGAGGATTAGGACGCATTTGGAGGCGACACCGGGGAAACGTGTCCATCACGGAGTACGACCCGTCGTACAAAGTTTCGTATCTGGGAAACGTCTTGACTGGATGGGCGAAAGGTATTTTAAAAAAAATATGTAGGATTTTGAATTTTTGAAGGGTATTTTTTAGGGGCAGTGAGGGAAAATTGGAATTGATGGAATTGAGTTGAGTAATGTGCTTATCGAGACGAAGTATGTCGGACGAGTAAATCAGGTTCTGCATAAATGATATTGTTATCAGATACAGAGGTATCGGCTAGGAATATGCAGTTTTTTCAAGTTTCGACCGATTTTGGTTGAAGACAGTGAGGGTCATTGAAAGCGATATTGATTTAGGGTTGATTCGGAGGTTTAGTTTTAGAAATACTTCTTCGTAGTTCTTAAGGTGGTTATTTCAGTAAGTTAAAATAATAAGAATTCGATGAAACTTAAAATCAGGTTTATTTCGAGTCTAATAAATAAACCTGATTTTTCGAAATAAATCAGGTTTATTTATTAGACGCTAAAATTGCTGAAAAATAATATGTACAGTGATACTATCCATGTCTTTTAATGAAACTTTAAGATCGAATATCTGGATTTCTGCGTAGTCGAATTGCTTGAAAATTTGACAAATTAAATTATAATATTCGAAGAAGCCAAATTTAAATTTTTATAAAATTCTTATTTTTTGTTTTCTCATTATTCATAGATAATGAACAGCTATTGAAATCTTGTATATAACATTTGAAAAATGATTTCACAGAACTCAATGCGAACAAAAGAAATCAAAATTGACTATATAAGGTGGCAATGTTTACGTAAATTATTAAAATTCCAAAAATTCCACGAAAAACTAAAAATTGACAAAAAGTATCTTTTTTCATTTTCGTATGCAATTAATAGGAAATTTACATTTATTATACCAAGAAACAATAAAAGTAGTGCTCTGATGAAATAATAAAATATCATTAAATTAATATGACCATACTTTCATTTGGCACCCTAATTGTACGATCCTTCATGATATAACCACCTTAAGGGAAAGTCATCGAAATTATTTCATATGGTGTGCTTCAAATCGAAATGTGTTGCTTTCAGAAATCGTGAGTCGTCCGTTTCCATGGTGGGCACATCGCGTTGCGCCCCCTTAAGGTATTTCTACCGTAAAGTCAAATCAAAGAGAATTCAATGAAATTTCGAAATTAGGTTCGTATTTTGCTAATTTTTAATTTGCCGCAGTTTCACGCGAATTCATAACTAATTGCAGAGACATTAACACCAAAGTTTTACAAAATAACATTAGCAGTATAGGAGACTGGTCTGAAAACTTTCATTTTTTCGAAATAACAAGAACCAAAACAAAGATATTTTGTTAAAAAACTACACTGAAGAGCTTTAGGCGCTGCTGCTGCCCCCACACGGATAGCCGCAGCGCCGAACTGCGGGACAGCAGCGATCTCGCACGTTCACGGGGAGAAAACATGCCATTGAATCAACCGTAAACAGTAGTAGCATAAACAGTTGATTCAACAGCGAATGCCATAGGCTCAACAGCATTCGCGTTCGACTTAACAGCATTCATTCTTATTTCAGCATTCAAGCTTTAACTGCGAATTTGAAGTTAGTTCAATGGCATTTTTTCTCCCCGTGTCCGGGGTAGCCACTACTCCGGTTCAGAGCTCTGGTTGCTCCCAACTTGTGAGGCATCCACTGTCTCGCTGACGGCGCTAAAGTAGCCCCCAAAGCTTTTCAGTGTAATATACAGATATTAACATAACAGAGTCAAGTGAAAGAAAAAGACGATTTACTGTCTAGTTTCTGAGTAATTAACGAAAAAACGTAGAGTTTGTAGACATACAAACTCTACGTTTTGATGAAATATGATACAAATGATTTAATTATTTTTAAAAAATATCAGATAGAAAACGTATTTCTAGCGTGAAAAACATAAGATACACATATTTTACTTGGCACCGTAATTTTACAGCCATTCACTGTAGAATAGTATATTTTTAACCGAAGTTTTACTCCCCGACGATATAACGATATTTTTCGTTACACATGCAAGTAGAAGTCGAGTTTTATTGCGGGAACTGAACTTGCGGGAGAAAAACTTGTTGGAATGTATCATTCAAATTCAAGCTACATCTTCGAATGCGCCGTTTGTAACGTGCATCTATTGTTTTTTTGTTTGGTTACGACAAACTTCGTTATCAATGTCACTTCAATAAAACGTTTCGTTCGACTCGCATATCTATTCTTGACCACATAGCACTAACAGCTTATGGGCCCAGAAGCCGCACAAGATAGACGAATTATACAGAAAACGATGCGCAGTCACTCCTGGTGAAGCATGACATGTGGGGTTATGTGAATGGCGATATCCCAAAACCCGTACTACCGCAAAATCCGTCGGAAGCGCAAACCAAGCAGCTCAGCGAATGGAAAAAGCAAGATCTGAAAGCCCGTGCTGACATTCTACTCGCCGCACTTTTGAAGCAGCTCTTGCAATCGAGAATGTCTGATGAAGCCAGCGTCCGCGAACACATAGCGCAGTTTTTCGAGATCGTCGATAAGCTCCACGTGTCAGACATCGACATTAACGAAAGTCTTCTGCGCTGCATCTTTGATGCTGTTACAGTGCCTTCCTAGCAGTTTTGAGATGTTTAGAAAAGCCATCGAATCTCGAGATGCACTGCCAGGTATCGAAATCTTGAAATCGAAGATCATGGAAGCCGGTACCTCCATGGCGGAAGAGTCGAGAGAAGGCCATCAGGGAGCTCTGTACGTGAAGCACAACAAGCCGAGGTCCACGTTCGGAAGACACCCAGGTACTTCCAAGGGATCCGGCTCAACTCATCGCGATGAGAAAGAGACGCAAGACAGGAAGCCCCCTCCTCGACTCAAAGTTAAGTGCAACTACTTCAAGAAGTCGGGTCACAAGATCGCGGATTGCTATAGCAAAAAAAGGAACGAGAAATCTACCGCAAACTACGTAGAAGAAAGCGGTTTCTACGTCACTGACTCGGAACAGACTGCAAACTTCATCAACAACAGCAGTAGATGGTGCCTCGACAGTGGATGCACTTCACATCTGTGCAAAGATGAAATCCTCTTCACGGAATCCACCAACGTCAGCAGCGCACTGAAACTGGCTAATGGTGGAAAAACGCAAGTATCGAGCAAAGGACGCGTCTGAATCGCAGCTAAAGTAGACAATCGACCTAGAAAAATCAAGTTGGACAACACGCTGTTCGTCCCGCAGCGCGAAACTAATCTTCTCTCCATTTCCAAAATAACTGACAAGCATCACACCGTGATTTTCACGAAAGAACGAGTCGAGGTGAAGGATTTTGTTTTTACATTTTCTCAGATAGACCAGACTCTATCCAGACTCCGTCCAGACTCCGTCCAGACTCCGTCCAGACTCCATCCAGACTCCGTCCAGACTGTATCCAGACCCGTAGTTTATTTATTGGAATCTGGCACCAATCTGGTTCCGGTCCTGACCCAGAATCTTACCTTACTACGTTGGCCATAGCTTTCCAGACTGTATTCTGGATTGTTGCCAGTTTACATCCAAATCGTTCCCATGTTATTCCCAGATTGCATCCAGATTAGTTCCATACTACTGCCAGATAATATCCAGATCACTGCCATACGAGAAAACCAGACGCTTACCATACTATTTCCAGACTAATTTTGTGCACGCGGGTAACTCTTTTACAAAGTAATTCCAACATCTGAGGCTAAACGCAACCTTATTTTTCAGTTGCATCTGGCGGTTTTTGTGTTAGATCAGCATATTTTTCCCCAATGAATAAAACAGCTTATTTCAAACAGACTATACCATTAAAATGTATGTGATATAAGCTCAGTATTACTTGGTCACATTTACACGTTTTCGAACAGAAAAGGCCGGAAATATATACAATGTTCAAAACAAATCATGTTTACGGTGTCTTCTTTATGTATGATAGCTTTTATACTATATCCCTAGTAGAAATTTGGCGAGGCAAACTCGTCACACGCGAGGCGCTCGCAAGTTTTTTACGAGGCAGGCTAGTACGGATAAACTCGCGAGAGCCTCGCGAGGCGCTAGCGAGTCAAAACTGACAGTTCGAGGTTATGTTGTAATGATGCCATTCTCGAGAATCAAACTGTTCAGAGTGATCGATAATCTGAATTCGATAATCGATAATCGAATGGAGGTTAAGCGAAATAGTATTCAGACTATCAGTAGTCCAAAAAAGAAGAAAATGAAACGTGGACAAAGTGGGCGTTTGAAAATGAGACACTATAGAAAGAAGAAAAAATTATTCAATCAAGTATTTAAGCTTATGTCCACAAAAAATTAAGATACAATTTTGTATCTAAATTTTTTTTTCAATTTAACCTGAAATTTGAATTTAACAAAAACTTTAAAAATACTTTAACAAGTTTATTTACCAGTTTCATTTATAAGTAATATTTTATTAATCTTTTTTTCTATAAAATATTGATTTTGTTATTACTAGACTTGCTAATTGAACTTTTGAATGTTAATACAGTTACTGGTGTCATGTTTTAAATTTTCTGTGAATAATAAATGAATATGTTAATGCAATTTGTTATATCTTTCACATAGTTTAAGAACTCAGAAATCTGTGTGATTGATTAGTTTTATCATAAGCAGAACATTTTAAAAATTACAGCAATGAATGTGAGAAAAGTTAAAAGTTCAATTAGAAAATTAAAAGTTCAAGCCTAGTTATTATATGATTGTAATTTTATTTGTATTAGTATTGACAGAAACATCTGACCAATTGGCAAACCAAGATTCGCCACAAATTGAATCAGATAGAACGGAAATAGATAACATTTCGTAACTGAGTTAAATACATTGCAAAAAAACGGGTTGGAAATTTGTGGTAAACATTTCATGATTCGCGTGAAATGCTTTATTTGTGATAGTCCGGCTCGGTCATTCATAAAAAACATACAATATCCAAATGGACATCACGCTTGTGAACGTTGTACTGTGCAAGGTTTTTCATATGAACGCAGAACAATATTTCCATCACTTGATAATCCTGAGAGGTCAAACGAGTCATATCGAAATCATGATAGTAAAGGACATCACAACGGTGATACACCTCTGACAAACATCAAACCTCAAATTAACTTAATTTCATGTTTCATTCTTGATTTTATGCACTTGATATGCTTAGGCGTTATGAAAAACTCTTATTGTACTGGCTAGAAGATAAAAGATATAAATTGGACTCAAAGGGGAAACAGTTACTTTCTAAACGGGTGGAGGCATTTAAAAATCAAGTCCCAATTGAATTTAATCGAAAACCACGATCCCTTTCAGATATTTCTGTATGGAAACCAGTGGAATTCAGGTTTTTTGTTTTATATTGTGGCCCTATTATATTGAAAAATCTTCTCAGTGACAAAATGTACAAACATTTTATGCTTTTACATAATGCGTGCAGAATTTTATGTGATGACGAAATTTCTCTTAGTAAAAATGATCAGGCAAAATATTATCTTCGACAATTTGTAGAATCGGCGCCTAGTGTGTATAATGCAGATTTTTTAGTTCTAAGTACATAATTTAGTGCACTTGGCCGATGATGCCATCAATATGCAGTGTAGTTTAAATCACGTAACGGCGTTCCCTTTTGAAAGTTATTTGGGAGAACTGAAGAATGCTTTACGAAGCGGAAATTGTCCGCTTGCACAAATTTGTAGACGACTCCACGACAGGGATGTAATACCAACTGTAAGGCCTGCTCCTCATAAATTGACGATTTTGAAAAAAGTGCCGAATAATGACAATAGCGTCAATTTTATCTCTCAAATCGCATTCAAACAATGTCTACTTTCATGTACTGAACCAAATAATATTGTTATGTTGAATGATCATTCGTGTTTCCAAATTATAAAAATGTATTCCATAGACAATCAGCTTAACCTAAGTGGAAAAAAACTTCAATTTAAAAAGTCGATGTAAAAGTATCCATGCAATTCTAAGCATTTTCACCAATTCGAATTATCTGCAGATGTTTCTGATGAACGTGAAATATCGATATCTGAAGTGAAACGAAAAATGATTAAGCTGATTGTAAATGACGGTGATAATTCGAAAGTATACGTGATGCCACTTTTGCATTCAAATCAATGAAAATTATGTTTACAAATGTATAATTGAAATGAAATGTATATGGTTAAGTATGAGGAAAAATGATGTAATTTTCTATGAAATATATTTGCGTTCTGTTTAACTACAATCTCGAATATAATCTGTTGTGATTAATTATTATATTTTTTTTGCAATTAGTAGATACTTGAAATAAAAATAATCACAGCAATGTCACAGCTCATCACATCTCATGTACTATCTTGAAGTACTGATTAATAGTATTTCTAACATTTGTTTGTATAATATTTAAAATATATTTTTATTTTATGACGGCTTAACCCTATTTTTTCTTTGTCCATCCCAATCTTTCACATTTGGTAGAACAACAGCCAAAGCTTTCTGGAAATCGGTCTTTCCAAGGATTTTCGAGGTATCCAAATTATACCTTTTAATTGTAAAAGCTGAAACAAATATTTTCATGAATACTAAAATAATGTAAATGCACATGCATAATAAGGTAAAATAATTCTCAATGAATTGTATAAACAAATATCATACCAAATCCCTAGTAGAAATTTACTAGGCGAAAACAAGTTTTGTAGGGCCTCGCGTTACATAACTCGTTTTCGCCTTGTAAATTTCTACTACGGATATTATAAAAAAACTTACTTTCAATAACGGAACAAACATTTGTCGTTATAAAAACTCTTTTATCACCAGTTGGTTTTCTTGCTGTAAAATTCATCGCGACATCTCGTGTCAAACAGCTTTTTAACATATTCGTTATGTTCTTTGTAAGACTATCATTTGAACTATACGCCGAATTCAATGCACTTTCCTAGAAAATGAAATATATGAGAGTGAAATTAAAAAATGATTTAGATTTTAACAATAAAAGCAGGTTTATAATATACATATATTTTTATGAATTCAAAGTACTATCCACGCTCAACATTACTCACAAAGTCATTAATGATATCTTGTTGAACCAAAGCTTTATCGAATCCATCGAATTCTTCACAAGTCGAGATTGGTAATTTAAGACCATACTTTTCTTTAAAAGTCACCAAATTAACAACATCTCCTGTTGTGTTTGTCTGCCTCAGAATTAAATTGTCTAATTTATTTTCAAGTCTTCTTAAGTCGTCTGAGAATTTGGAGAAATGATATTCTAGCAATTTATTCATTATAGATAGTACGCTGGATTCTCCTCCTGAAACTGCATTTTTTTAAATGTATATTCAATATAACATATTAAAAATTATATGATAAATTATACAAGTTAATCCAACGTCTATAAATTGAAAATATCTATATAATAGAATCATAAACTCAACCAGAATTGTTTCAAATTATTCTCAATCAGAAAAACATTTTTTTTTTTATTTTTAAATTTGATTTTAAAATAATTTGAAAAGGTATTTACTTTGCAGATCCGCTGTCAGTGTAGGCAATTCCTGCTTATTAAAACTCGTTTGAGGTTTTGGTGACAGATCACGGGAAGTTCCATTTTCCTTGCTCAGTGGTAAAAGTTTCGGAGTATTATCCATACGTTGATCTACAAATATTATTTAAATTTGTGTTGATTTATACAATATTGTCACGGAACAAATAAAAAAGTTTAATTATTTATAGTATTTAAAAGTTATCCATGATTATTACTTTTGTGTGTATGGACTATCGTCAATTGTTTTCTGGGGATTTGGGAAGCCTGGAGTTGAGTCGACTTTTCAAGAGAATTCGTGGCACCAGCTATAAAAATGTGTTCATTGGTATAACGTAATGGTATCTTATAGTGTGCAAACAGTTGTGATGAAAATATATATCCAGATATTTACTTCGTTTAGAAGACTTCTGCTTTTTTTCTGTTTGGGACTTTTAACCGACCTAGTCGAGCTAGCATCTGTTGACATAGTTGAATTTCAAAATATATTTGTTAATAAAATTTTAATTTTAAGATAATTGTGTGATTTAAGAATTTGCAATGGAATTCTAATTAAAACTAAAGTAATTAAATTGATTTCAATATTAAAATATAAACAAATAAAAAAATATTCATGAACTATGTACATGCATTCAACATTATTTACCGCTTTCAGAACTTGTGCTATTGTCCGCGTCAAATTGCAGTAAATTGTTCTCAGAAAATATGTCATCATTTTTTGTTTTTAACTTCAAATCATTTATGATATCCGATATCATCTTCTCGGCATGTTTTTCGGTATCAGTGGAGAAAACATGCGATTCTTTGGTCAGAATTTTCAACTTTTTAACAGCTTCTGCATACGTTTCTGAAAATTCGCAATAATTACATAAATGAGATATTTTATATAAGACACCAAGATAATATTAAGTATTATAAGACAGACCAATATAATTGTTACATAAATGATAAAAACAATATAATTTTGTTCTTAATTTACTCAGCTTGGTTTCGTGCAATATTTATTGAATTCTTAATCAAGTTAATATGTATAATTTTGTTGATTTGTGATTTGTTATTAGAAAAAAATTAATACATAAAATATATAAAACAATTGTTAAAAATAAAACAATTTAAAAAATTATAATTACACTTAAAGATTAATTTTAAAAAACTCAGCTGTTTAAAATGGTAAAAAAGCAAATTATGGAAAGGTAACAGACAGAATGAACTTACGTGCTCGTCCTTTTATTTGAACTGGATATATATCCCATTGAATGTCAAAGTCACTCATCTTTTTCATCATGTTGTGATATGTTTTAGTCGTTTCTTCATTGTAGGGCGGGGATAAAAAACTGTATATTTGTCGATTCCTTCAGAGTGATTTAACCACGTAACTGGTACAATATCAATATTCTTCACTTGATCGTCATTTTCGTTTTCATCGGAGATGAATTCTACTAACACGTACGAATACGTCTTTTTTAAAGCCATTTTCTGCCACACAACACACACAACATAACACTCAGTCGCCGAAACAGTCACAGAAACGAAACAAAGTTCAAGCTTCAAAACAGTCGCGTCGCGCATGCGCGGTCCGGTCTGGCTGATTAGATGGCGCCAAATTTCAAACACACGTGAATGTATTGGAGCCTGATCCGAAGACTTTAAACAAGTATGCGTATTTCCACATGTACGAAATACATGTAAGAAATATGTGTATACCTGAATATACTTTCTGCGGCAAAAATTATTTTTAAAATATACTTTCTTGTGCCAATTTTTACATGTATTGTCTTATAAAAGTGTAAATGTAACAACAAATGGATACAACTAAACATTTGCGTATAAGGGAATTTTTTTTAAACACATATATGAATAAATATATATATATATATAAATACAAATATCAATATTATGTACTATTAATAATTAATAATTTATTTTGATAGTAATAGTAATGTTAAAAGTAAAATGTCCAATAATTAATAATAAACAACAGTAATTAATTAATTTTGTAATATTTTTTATTATCATTTTTCGAATTTCAAAACGGTGTCTATGTTTTGTAATTAAACGTTTTTAATTGTCTAATTTAAGTGTCTAATAAATCTAAAATAAAATGACAAACAGAAAGGAAAATTTACGAACGTAGTCATCTTTTTGAATTTCGCGCGCCCTAACCTCATTTCGAAAACCACAAATTTTGCTAAATATCTTTAAATGTCAAACAGTTCATTCGCGACAATTGTACCTGCGCAATCGACGGCCGTATCGCGTAAATCAAACAAAAATAAACATCGAAAGTGTTCAAATAGTTTGTCTGGCGAGGCGCTGGCGAATACAAGGTAACGATCCTCGTGAGGCGCTCACAAGTAAAACTCGCAAGACCCTCGCGAGTCAATAGGCGTTCTCTGAAGCGCCTCGCGATTGCCTCGCGTAAATTTCTTCTAGGGATGTCAAAAAGCTTACAATCAAAAAGCTTGAAAATTAACAAAGTGGCGGCCGTTTGAACAAAAGATTTATATTTTCTACGTGGTACCAGTTTTTCAAACGGCCGCCACTTTATTAATGTTCAAGCTTTTTGTTTGAAAGTGGTTCAAACTCCAGAGAATATATTATATTTCATAAATATCATCATTGCATGAGTTGAAAATGATCCAGTGCTGAGAAAAGTTTCCGACCAGGCAATAATCATGTACCTCTTCAAGGATGCTTTGCGGGCGCCACATTGAAAATTTCGGCACAACATAATTAACATAAAATAGCTTAAGAATCACTGAAAACTATGAATCAATGCAAAAATCTGTAACTCTTTTCTATCTATTCGCATAATACCTTTTCTTCTCGCTATAAATTATCCCTCTCTAAGCATAATACCCCCTTAATGTTCGTTAAGGAAATGCATTTTTTGTGCACATTTTTTTACTTATTCAAGTTTATAGTTTTTTAAAACTAACTTCTTAAGCTCCACAGTTTTCCTTCATTAACGCTTCTTTTAAAAAGTTCCAAGTCTTGTCTACATGCAGTGTAGTTGAGAACACCAGCGTTCATTGCCAAATTATAAACAGGCTTCATTTGGCTGAGCACACTCGATATTGCCTGAATTTCGATTGGCCAAACCAAAACCCCAAGCAAGAACACAAGTTGGTGATGCATTTTGATTTCAGCAGCTAGATATAAATTAACCACGATTATAATGAGAACATTTTGAACTACAATTATCACTTTATAATAACTTTTATCACTTTTGCCGCACAAAAATAATGTTCACCTGAATATGAACTTCATGGGCGATTCTCAGTAACTGATAGCAAACGATAACAGTAGTGCGAATTAAAATTTTAGAATAATAAAGCAGCTTGCATTATCCAGATAACTGAAATATATTATAGATAGATAACTGAAATATATTATAGATAGAAAAAAAATAGCTGCTCCAATGCTTCCCGAAGTGCTAATAGAAAAGTACTGGATTAACACTTCCGCAGTACTGGCCTAACGCTTTGTGCTTTGTGACGACGACTCGTTGACGAGTCCGATTTTCGGGAAACCATAATAACGAGAAAATAACAACTCGTCGGCGAGTCGTCGACACATCGGAGTGAAAAAATGAATACAAATCGATAATTCGGATCACAATTTTCAAAGACTTTTTTTGTGTGCGGTTATATTAATGTGATTTATTGGTCATGTTTTTCTATAGTGCAGAATTATATTCCTGGGTTGTTACTTAACGTATAACGCGGAAGAACTTTTCCACAGAAAATTTGCAAATTTTATACTGCTTGCAATACAATTTTTTCATCACTAAGTAATAGTCTAAGTAATGCAGTCTAAGTCTAAGTAATGCACACGATGTTTATCAGTAAAATGGTTGTTATCAGTGAAAAATACAATTATATAATTTTATGTTGTTAGAGAATTATAAATTTTGCTCTATTTCTTGCGGTTACGTTTAAACCAAACGAAATTATTTATTTCTATCTTAGTAAAATATTACATTTAAAATATATTGTAATAGAATATGTTAACATAATAATTTTCTTCAAATTTATCCAAAGTGTCTATTTGTTTCCCAATTTTTCTCAACATTTTCTTATTATTTTTTTCAGATTCTCAATTTGCTGTATTTTTCCAGATTTGTGATATTTTCCCCAATTTTCCCATTTTTCAGAAATATTTCCTTGGCATCCAAATTGTTTGAAAATTGTTCAAAGCTGTCCATTTTTCCCAATGTTTTCCAATGTTGCAATTTTTCTCACTGTTCATCCAAATTCATACAGATTACTAGAGTTGCATACTGAATCTAAAAAAACAGCTTTATTATAATAGGTAAAATAGTTCATAATCTATTGACGAGTAAATAAAATTTATTGAAGTACATAGGATTCGTAAAATGTTTAAATTGTCACAATAACAGTAACAATACTAAAACCGTACATCAGATCTTAATCGAAGAAATAAATAAACACGGTTTCCGCTTTTTCAAATAGTTCTAATCGTAAGTATCACACTGAGAAAAACTGGTGAAACTGAGCTGTTTTAGCAGAATCGCGTTCGACTTTAATAAACAAAATAACGCGACAAATTCAGCAACTTTTGCTGAACCAAGTGAAAAAATGTTGCATAATTCTGCTCAAATAAAAAACTCGCATACAACCGGAAAAAGTGAAACTGTTATGGAAAAATCACTGAACTTGAAGTCAACGTTTTTTTCATTGTAATAATGAAAATGATGCTGGGTTTTTCTCAGTGTAAACTTTCAAATATATATCTCAATATTCTAACATGTGTATATATATGAGACTCTGTTGAATAACATTTCCATAAGATTTGTTCATAAAGAAGTTCGTGTCACTTTGTTTTGTTATAAACCGCATAATAAATAGTACAAACTTTCTTATTAGTAAACGTATGACGGTGTGTATGTATAAACGAAAGTGCGTGTGGTTTTTATGCGTACGTTTTTGTAAATCACGTATGTACACGGAATAAAAAGGAACCCTGAATTGCGAAGAATTGAAACCGTAAACTTGCCTTAATAAAACGCAATTCCAATAAGACAGTGTTAGTACAAATTTACAATCGTGTTCATTTTAAGATTGCAGTCAAACCGCGTTATCTCGTAATTTTACTTTCAAGTGCCGTAGGATTTTCTAATAATATTAATGATTAAAAGCATATGCGAGTAACATTTGGCCATCTTTAGCTTTTGGCGCAAGTTTGTTGCAGAATAAAAAATTCGGGTTTTCACAGTAGATCGCTTAGAGAGACTTGGTTTTCGTTTAAACAAATTGTCGATGTTTGTTATAAAATTTAATACTGATCCATTATTCTTATCGGGCATTATTAATTGACGGACAAGTTTTTTGTCATTCTGGAAAATGATGTCAAAAAAATGAAGGGTTAAGACTCAGGTATATTTACAATTGTAGAAAAGTTTTTACACTGAGAAAATGAAAATGCTACATTACAACGATTCATGTTATTACCTCTAGTTATACAATTGTTAAAAGTTGTTAAAATTAATGTTAAAATTTAAACTTTAAAACTAAAAGGCGTAATTTGAATAACTGGCTATTTTTGTAATAAAAAATACTAAGTACATTTAAAAATGGTCAATTCAAACCTAAAAACGCTATCGCAATAAATTATACAATTTTACATTTTAAGGCTGGTAAATTGACATTGCATATTGTACGAATAGCACTTCCATGTTCCTAGTGAAAATTTGGTATTCTCGAAGGATAAAGAGTTCGATTATATCGCGGCTAATTTTTTCTCGTAAACGTGCTTTCTTGAGAAATACTGTACTAGAGTATACGATTTGTCATATAATTGTAAGACTTTATTCCTAGCACCCAGACGGAACAACGGTTTAGAGGACGTTGAAATGTTGCTTATGGATGGTTACATTAACATTCACTAAACCATGAGGTTTTCTAAACGTTAATACAACTATCCCTAAGCGATATTGTAACATTCTCTAAACCTATTCCGTTTGGGCATTGAAAGATTAAAACGTTTCCAAACTATTTGAAATCACACATGGTATCTTATGTAAATGTTTATAAGAAAACGCATTTTTCGGTGCATATAATTTCGCAATTATTCAGAAATTCGTTTCATGACAAATAAGCTCTTACAATTTCTTTTTTTTCGATAGAATTACGTTATAGATGAGTCGATATTAAACTAATTTAGATTATCAAAAATCTATGAGTTCGATTCGAGTATTTGAATTAATTATCTGAGGGTCTGGCATTGATTTTTTTCTGTCAACGCTATAACAGATGCATATCATGAAGCTTGATCAAAAACTAGTTAAACTACTCTAAACACTACCTTTCCTCATCGGGGTAATAAAATAATTAATTTTAATTGTCACCGACACGCTCCTACAACGTGTTAAAAAGTTTAACTGAAATTCAAACTAAAAACCGATGGCAAAATTAAACCAATAATTTCAATAAAACTTTTCGATTAACAATCTAAGTATAAAATTCTAACTACAATTCTTATTGGGACTTTCAGAATCCGTCGGCGGCACTGTAATCGTGCAAATTGGTGGTCGAACGGGTACATATGTCATTTTTTGCTTAAACCTGTTTTGTTTGACAATTTTAGAATTATGACTTATTGTAAAACGGTTATATTTGATGCTTTTAATGCGTGCTTTCAAATTTAACGTAATATAAAAATGTTTTCAAAATACTTTTACCGGTTACGCCGCCATTATTTGTAGTTCGTTACAATTCTGCTCGTATAAACATTGAACACTGAATCCACGTGGATTCTACGCGGATCCACATAGAGGAACATTCGCACGTAGATTCCACGTAAGTTCCACGTTGAATCTACGTATTTTAGAGATTTGTCTGTTAGGGCGGCAGTATCACAAGCTTTCCTGGAAGTCCCAATAGAATTGTCCTAAAATTAGAAACGCAATTTAACAAAGCTGCGCGAAACTAGAGAAATTGTCAATTCTTCTAACTTGCCAATACTCATTTATTGCTTTCGCGAAATATCAAGTTTTTCCACCCCTGAACACATTTTAACGCGACAGCTGACCTGGCAAAGTTTTCGCATTTTTGCTTTTTTTATTTGTTTTTTTTTTTTATTTTGCAACAACCTTAAAGATACAACACTGAGGTTATCTATCGGTACAATCAACGGAGAATCGTTGAGTACATTCGCGTCAGAATTGTCTCACTGTCGTTAGCCCGTAAGAATGTATTGCTTTCTCAGCTTGAGGTGCTCGCAGAATAATCGCGGTTAGCTCAAGGTGCGTCAGCCCACAGGATCAGTGTCTAGAATCAAAAAACAGGAAACGATGCTTGAAACAACGTGGAACACCGTGAGAGTTGGGCTCACCATTCATGAATCACTCACGTGTCTTGCAGAAGGCGTCGAATCGCGCAACAACTTTGCTGGGCTTCGAAAGTGAGGGAAACAATTTTGTCGAAAACTTCGTCCACCTCATCAAGACTCCCAAATCATTTATGAATGGTTATTGCAAATCGAACATTTAAATCTCGTTAGCGCGTTTCGTCATTTTGTCTTCTCTTTTGCTGGCAGATGGCTGACTCTTTGTGACTGATTGAGTTGAAAGTGATTTCATCGAGTTTGGGAGCAATCATGAGGTTCACAGGCACGTCTACATAATCGCACATTCGTCTAACGAGATTTAACTGCAGTCGATTTCAGGTCTAATCTAGGTTGGGTTTCATCCCCAAGGGAGCCGGAAGTTCAATGAACGTTTGGCGAACGTTAGGTGAACGTTGTATATAGGTTCCTTGAACGTTCCAAACGGTCCGGGAACCGACTAATTTCCAGCTGTGGGAAGTTCTCGGAACGTTTCGAAAGGATGTCTCAGTGTCTCACAAACGCTGCGATAATTTATTTTTAATAATTTGTAAAATTATCTAAAGGTTACCTAAACGTTTATAAAAAATTTGGAAACGTTTACTCTATAAGAAAACATGCCATTCGGAATTGAACTCAAGCCCGCAAAGTGCCAAGAGGACGACTTAACACTGAGCCACGAGACTTGCATATAAACAAGTCTTTTTTGTTATCTTCCAGCATACATTTCCTTGTTACTGGAAATTTTAACGTAGTGCAAAAGATTATAGAACGTTCGGACAACAGCAATAGAAACGTTTATTCAACTTTCGATTCGTTGGGGATGTGGGCCTGCCAGGAAAACGTGTTCTAATCATATTTTCAGCACGGCGTTGAGTGATTTTCATATTAAAATTGGTTTGTGAAAATTAATAGAAAAGAATATTTTTAACAACAAGTTCTTTTTTATATGAGAAGGACATACTTTTTTCGTAAAAGAGAATATTTTTCATTATCCAGGAAAATAGTTTTCCTCTAAAAAAAGGTTTTTCCTTAAAATATATTGTTGATATGAAATAGATTAATTTTATACGATATAATACATGCTTTGAATCAAGATGTTCTTCAAAAGACAGTCTTTTTCAGTCAAATAGAATATTTCTAAGAGTTGAGAAACCGTGGTGCAAATATCATTAGAAGAGTCATTTTTTCGGCGCACATGTAAAAAGTGAGTTTCTAGTTCTGCTCTAAAATTATAGTTATACTGTAAAATCACAGTTTTATGTTAAATTCAACTATTAAGCCAATCAGCTTTAAAGTATTATTGTAAAATTATAATAAAAATAAAATTTTACATTAAAACCAGAAACTGAGTTACATATATTTTACAGTGTTAATTGAATTAATGTGTTTGTCAATTTAGAGGAAGTGTCGAATCGTCAGCCGCTGCTTTCGGTTTTCCGATCAAGAGATTTTACGTTCGGTGTGTTAGGTCGACGCGGTCAGTATAAAAAAATATATATACTCTGAATGTACAAAATGATGATGCATCGATGCTCGGAAACTAGAATCTTAATTTTGATTATATCGTCGCTTTAGGGTTTTCATTGATTCCGGCTTACAAAAATAAGAAATTGCGCAATTTCCGGCTGAATGAGAAAATCGTCTAATGAGATAACGGTTTTGCGAAAATCACGATGCTGTGACTATGCGAGTCCCGTGGTTAACCGGGCAGCCAATAAAATCGCTTGATAGGAAACGGTAAAGTGATCGAGAGTCAACGTTCATTGTCACAGTGGGATTACGTAAAACTCTATCGGGAATCGCAAATCACATACAAATGCAATATAAATGTAAAACAACCCTAAATTGTAGTTGTAAAAATCGTACGTTGTATTGGCAGTTAATCTCACACGATCCTACGGGAAAAAAGTTTTCTACAAAACCAAGGAACTGCGTATTTGAGGAGGTGGCCATTTATTTTTAAAATATTATCATGTTTTTATTTATCTTGCAAAATTTGTAAAATGAAAAAATTATTTTGAGAAATGTAGGTTTCAGTGATTCGAATTCAAAAGCTTCTTCCCCAACGTGGATTCTAGATGAGTGAAAAATTACATATGGCAAATAAGTAACTGGAATTCTATCAATGATTATGTGTCTTGCAATTAAAGTTATAACTTAATTTAACGAACGTAGCAATATTCATTCATTTGTATCAAAATTTAAAAAAATTGTACATCTTATTAAAATATGTCATCCTAAAAATCTCTACAATGCAAACAAGTACATGGTTCTATCAAAGATGAAATAGAAAACTGAAGTTCGACTATCCGATCTTAGGTACGTATCGCAATTCATTAAACAACATCGATTCTATACGAAAATCTAAGAGGAAACGCGTACGCGATACATTTCCCAAAAATGATATCAATTTAACTGCATACAATTGACTAACATGATTTATTGTCAAATGCAAAACGTTTCTACCATACAACATCGATAAATAAACGTTACACTTTTTTCAAATAGGATCAAAGGCAATTGAATGTCCAGAATCAACATCCAACCACTCAATTTCGTTCTTCACGAAAATTCAACTCGCCTCGAAACGTACAAACACGCAAACATTTGATTGCGTATCCTCCTTACTATGCAACCTTGAAAAAAGCAAATTAGTTATGAATTTCAAAGCAACTTTATTAACGGCGATTAACACTCGACAAAAAGAACGAGTCACAGAAAAAGCAGAAAAATTACCGATTTTTTGTATACATATAACTCGACTGATTTTGCATGCAAGTGAACTAATAATTGACTCCGAAAAAATTTTTTTACGTAAAAGAGAAGACATCCAATTTTTTCAGATACAAAAATGTTTGCATTTTCATACAAAAATTAACATAGTTTCCAAAGAAAAAAATGCGATTGACTTAAAAATGTAAAATTTCCGCACCATTTATGGTGTACATTTTATTCATTTTTC
Source organism: Ceratoteleas bidentatus (assembly GCA_022817645.1). NCBI lineage: Eukaryota > Metazoa > Arthropoda > Insecta > Hymenoptera > Scelionidae > Ceratoteleas > Ceratoteleas bidentatus. The sequence goes on from JABFPB010000503.1 coordinate 29,223, forward strand.
GGTAATTTGTTTAAGTTTTTGAAATTTATTCAGTATTGTGATAGTTTGTTTTCTTCACGACTTTAAATACAAGTCTTCAAGGTCATGACCTTGAATACAAGTCTTCAAGGATATGTCCTTGAATACAGGTCTTCAAGGTCATAACCTTGAATACAGGTCTTCAAGTTCATGACCTTGTAAACAAGTGTTCAAGTTCATGACCTTGAAAACAAGTCTTCAAGGTCATGAGCTCAAGATCGAGATTGACTTCGAAATTGGCTGAGTTACATCGATACGAAAAATTGATAATTCTTTCTATTCTTGTCCATGAAGCGTTTTTCTTCAAGTGTAGAAAACAAGCCGGAAAAATCGCGACCTTTGTGACCGGCCATTGAGTGCCGTTAACTGTTTGTCCATTAGGCCAGTTTGCGTAACCATTCGCTAAAATAAGTCTGCAAAATCGAGACCTTAGGCTGCTCGACTACTCGGGTTACTTACTGGTACTTTGAACATCAACCGCACATTAAACATCAAAACATCTATACACAGATCGTTATCGTAAATCTATCGTTACGTGCGTGGTTCTGACGCGATGCTTGACTGGCCGGCCGGTCCTCGCAGTAGCGACGCCGAAATAGTGGGCGAAAAAAACCGAGCTATGGAAAATACGCTGCTTCACGCGGTGGTGGGGAAACGGCCAGCCCTAGGATTCTACCTTGTAAATGCGCCTAACAAAACTGTTCGTATATAAATGAACCACAGGGATCGTCCTATATATCCATCCTTGTGTTGCATACATGTACACGCGTGTGGGTCTATTAAAAAGTGGGTGTAAAAATAATTATTTCAAATCGATGTTCTCAGAGCTTAAAAGTAAACGACTCTTCGAAGGTCCCGAATTTGTACTAAATCTTTTACGAGGGTCAGATTTGTCATTGGTTGTTTCCCATCCGTCTCTGATGGCTCTTACAAGTACGAGTCCGAGAACTCGATGTCAGACGCGGAAGCGCGGGAGGACCGTGTGTAAACAGAAATACCCCCACCGATAGCGCTGTCGGAGGTGCCCTCTCCAGTCACGAAGTCCGCGACGATCAGCGAGTCTTTGCCTCCCCCAGTTCCGCCGGGCTTCAGGGCATCCCTTTCAGCCAGCTTCTTCTTCACTGCCCGGATCTTCTCCTCCTTCTGAAACCAATACAATAAACAACGGTTCCCCTTAATCGTTTCATGGTCCAAGCCAGAGGTTTTACACTCCAAAATTTAGTAAGCTTCGAGGTTCTTGAAATAGCTTCCCAAAGAAACTGAACTTCAGAAACTGAACAAGTGAAAGGTTTACCGCAGCAATAAGCTTCTGGAGTTCATCGTTTTCTTGCAGGAGCTTTTGGTATCGCTCCTCATCCTCCTTGGATATCCCGATATCCGTGTTGTACTTGGATTCGGCTTTGTCCTTGGGATGTCTGATGACCTCAATGACTTTGGGAACGAAGATCAGAGCCATGCTGAGGAAGCAGCAGAAGATTATGGCGAGCGAGACGAAGGCGAAGCTGGCATCCTGCTGACTGGCGATGACCATGGTCACCGGAACGGTTATCAGACAGAGGATGACCACATTGTAGATCGACATGCCGACGTATCTTGAGTCGTTGATCTGCTTGACTTTGATGCTACGGGTTTCGTAAGCTAGGAAGAGACCGAATACGAGGACCACACCTTTGTAGCCGTAAATTATACCTGCAAGACGTAACCAGGAATTTAGTAGAAGAGCTGTCTCGAGGGAATGGATAATTAGATAAATAATTAATTCGGTTACCTAACCAGATACCGTTGTGCTCGCTTTCACAGTGCTCCAGTTCTGGTCGTATCATTGCGTCATCGTCTCCCGAAGTGGGGGACTTGAGGGGGAAAACTTCGATTGTCCTTTGGAGAGGATCGAGAGCCTGCCAAGCCCCGAGTATGACTATGTCCACTATTAGCAGCGCGCTGACCATTGTGTAGAGTTTCCAGGGCTGAACCTTTTTGTGGATGGAGGACACCTTTTGTTTCGACATAAACAGCTGGGGAGAGCAAGACAGTTTCGATGAAGAATCAGATATAATTTAAGACAGATTTAACAAAAGTTTGGTTGAACATGAAAATGGAACTGAACCTTTGCTTGGTCAGCCTTTGTCTTGGTAGTCAACCGATGGACTCTCCAAACTTTGCTGAACATGGCACCGTAAGCCAAAGTGAAACCAATGGACAACATCCAGGTTCTAGCCTGACAAATTCTGGGGTACTCCCAAGGCTCCACGAATTTACCATCGATCCCCATGAGGAATACCGACACGAAACAACCGATTACTCCAGCCAACATGATGGTGTTGCAAACTGGATGAGATGAAAGGATTACCCTAAAATGAATATTATTTTACTACTAGATACAAGTACCTTCTAGGGTATAATTATCTTAATTGCAAAACTTGAAAGTTAACCTTCGATGTCGGTTCCAGATGTTGAAAATGATTAAGAGCAACGCCATAACTATCCCGATGGACGATATGGCACCCATGCATATGAACAGAGGGAGGTACACAGTCTTCAGGACTTTTTTCACGATGGTCCTATCCTGGGGAACCTTTCCTCCGATCCACCTCTCCATATTCCGCCAAGTCAAGTTGTCGCTTTGGGTATCGTAGTAGCCCAACTTAACATACTTACCGTCAATCACCTGTTCAATCTGAGTCAGCGCTATTCGGTCACCTTGAGAGCTGAAAGCTACGTAGCCCTGCAGGACATTATTACCATGACATACCGATAATCCAACATCTTTTATTCAACAATCAGTTTTCTCGACAACGAAAGTCACTTACCGACACTCCTAGGAACTGCGTCGAATTAATCGCCGAATAAATTTCGTCCGCAATTTCCTTATCGGTGTAAGTGAAATTTTTCAGACTTTTGCCTAGCTTCGTAAGCTTATCCATAGTTTTGTTGAAAGCTGAAATGGAAGAAGCATTGGAATACGTCAATAAACTACAAGATAAACCCCAAATTATAAACGGTACCTAAAGCTACAGCCCAGACAGCATCATACGCCAGAGGGGCTTCCTGGTACCCTTCTGGGTACCTATCGTTATCGATATCATAACCCTCCTCTTTCAGCTGCTGGTTCAGTCTACGTCTGAAATCCGACGACGTCATTCCACTGATCGTCGTCTCATTGTTCTGATTCCACATCAACGCCTCGGTGGTCAAGTGACCTTCGGCAGCCTCCACCATTTGCTCCCTGGTGCAGTTGATGCCTTCCTTTTCCAGGTTGACCTCGAACCAGTTGTCTTCGTACCATCCGATGAAGAACCACACGTAACTCTTGCCATAAAGGCTTTGGCGATAGAGTTCGCATAGAACTCTGCGGGCCGCATCTACGTAGAAAAGACCTATGATAACCCTGGCATCTTGGCGTCGGAGATTTCTTACAGCATCCGTGGGCTCCGAGAGGAAGCTTTGACGAGTTACAATTTCAATTCCAGCCTCTTTGCAACGTGCTTCCAGGTCTTCGACGGTCTAAATTAAAATTGTTGGATCATTATTTAACAAAATTACGTACGCGAAGTTAGATATATTTAGAATGGATACAATGGCTCAATGTCGAGAGGTTCAATGGAAGAATGCGAAGTCGAGACTATTTACGTCAATGAAAGAAAGTTTCGCAAATAAAGATAAAGGGGTTTCCCAGAATTTTTGATTGGGTGGATCGAATGAAAATAATTCGTTTCATGGATTTTTTTATTAAATAAGGAAGAATCGGTATACCGAGATGAACACTTCTTCAGCCTGCTGAAGGATGGCAATGCGTGACCAGCCGAATTTCTGCAGCAATTTAATTCTCGTAGGGTTGTGAACGGTGGCGGAGGGGTGGGTTCGGAACAATGTTGGAAATCGGTTTCGATCTGATAGCGCCGGCGATGACGCGCCGTAACAGAGCTGCAAATAAAACGAAGTTTGTCACGTCGACATGCTCATTCATTTATTTATCTCCCCGAGGAGAAATGTTATCCCGAATCTCATGCAAGGAGATTTGGAATCTCATTTCAAGCCTCCGATGACATCTAAAATGATATCCAATTTTAGATCTCATCTTGGAATTCCATCAGATGGCATATTAGAGTAGACGTAAACTGCTGATAGGGTCGCAACTGTTCAATTTGCGTTTGAATTCAACTGTAATACCCACCACCACCAAATTCCACATTTTTGCTGCCTCTGCGACAGTAGTGCAAACAGTGCTGCATCCAGCGAGGAGCATCAATTTCGGTGGCTTACTATACAATAAATTATACATCACAGAGGCACCGAGTCCTGGCTCACACTGTAAACAAATATCGATCCATTTTGGCAAATTGCAAGTTTGTTGCGAATAACGCAATCAACGACGCTGTTCGTGCTGGGTGAATTAGAAATTACCTCGCTATCGTTTGAGTGAAGTCTCAAGGTGAACCCAGGCAGTAGATTCTCACGCTTATTAACATCTTCCATCGCGAGTTTGGCGGCAGGCATGCAAGCCTGAAAATTTAATCCATTATGTTGGACATCAAAAAGAAAGTAGTTAATTGATTCTACAATTATTGAGGAAATGGATTTCGGATTTTTGAATTAAAAGCATGATTTTTAAGAACGAACATTGAAATGCCGGATAAATTTAAGATGATAGATTTTAGACTTACGCCAGATAGCTCTAGTTCTGACACTTTATCTAACTTTTATTTTGATATTCCAAATTCTAGAGAGACGGAATTCATTAGTGGAGGAATTAATAGGGAAGAAATATTTTGCATAAATCACAGATACTTTGGCGGGGTCATACAAATTTCAAGAGTTTTATTCTCAAGAGTAAATTAAGAATATTTTATCGAACGACGTTATGAATAACCAAGTAAATGATGAATCAATAATGTCGGAATAAATTTTGCCGGAAATTGGGTTCATCTTGTGTACGATAAACTGATCTGTGACTTTTGAATTGAATTGTCTAAAGAGGGAGGGTGTAATACGAGATTTCGGATTCAATCAATTAATATTTTTATTATGAATATATGTGATTATTTACTTTCATGTGTATAGGGTTTACATTTATTTGTTTAATATCATAATGTATTATTTAACAAAAAATGTTTTGTATGGTATATCTTCCTAAAAATAATTTAGCTAATTTAGGAAAATCAGGACGAAAATCGGATTTAAATTCGATTTCTCGACTTTATGGAAAATGTAGCATTAGTGCTCAATGTAGTGATTAATCACTTGAACATAATAGGGGGAAGGTCGAGAGGGATGTCAATGACTATAAGATGAAAATAGACCATGGATGCAGAGTTTTATGTTAAAAATACGTTTAAAGAGTATATATTTTTATTACATTACGATCGATTTTGAAGTATATATAAGTTTCTTTTGAATGAGAAAATGGCTATAAAAAAGGTTCACTAATGTGAATACAAAGTAATAAAACTACGCTACTTATAATATTCTTAAAAAATTGATCAAAAGAGTACCGATAAAAACTTCGCTTTTTAATTTCTCTAATGAAACGCACTGTGCAGGTCTCAGTAGTTCTTGTAATTATAATTACATACAAAGGCACATCACCTTTTGCAACAACGTTCTAATTACTCCAACACTGTTGAGTCGACTTTCATCGTCAAAAAGAATTCATAAAATCATTAATCTGTGTTTTCCACTTCATTTATCCAACCTTTCGAAATTGGACCGAACTTACACACCGATGATCCCCGTAAACTTCATCCCCTCAAAAATAACTAACAATCGCAACGTCACCATTTTTCGCTTCCGCTATTCTAATTGCGTTGTTCATCAATACTGACGTTGCAGTTACGACAACTGCTGACCAACTACTTTCTGCTTGTTAAACTTGCAGCATTGAAATTTCAGCAAACCAGAAGTAATTTTAAAAAACTACCCATCGGATTTTGCTTTTTTTGTGTTATTTTAATCTGAACATGCACGTCCTAAGTTTTGATTAAATGAATTATAAAGTTGACAGCACAATTTCCTCAAGACATTTACTATTCAATCAAGTATTTCATAATTTATTTATTACTTACGCCGCGAAAAATTTACAATGTGCGGAGGAAATATTTCACCGCGAACACATTTATTAATATGTGCCGAATGAGAAAAAAATTCAGTATTTGTATATTAAAATGACATTTTTATATATGTTTTTTTTAAAACAGCACTGAGTACACTGAAATTAATACAAAAATATATGAAATTGCATTATCTTGTATTGACGTAAAAAATAGAAAAAAATGCAAGTTTATTTGTATATCATTTTTAATATATAAATCATCACTTTTACATTATTTTTGATGTACTTTATTGATACGCGCTTCAATTTTGTTCATTAAAATTCACTGACGTTTCATGCAATGCAACGTATATTAAAATATGACAATACTGTGTATGCTGACTTTTACAAGGTAATTTTTAAGATATTTTTAATTCTTGTATAATTAACCTGTTGATCTTTTACATTTATTATTTTAACACTTACTCCCTTGAATGTTATTTTCGTCACTCCGGGTGGGAAATGCAGTTTTCCACCCACATATGAATAGAATATTTTTTTTATATTTCTGTTGAACTTATCGATGAAGTTCGAGGTGGCAATTTAGCTCCAAATATATATTTTTTTTGATCAATTCGCAAAAGAATTAGAGCCTTCTAAAATGCTTGTCAGTAAGATATTTATTTGTATAACCTATCAGTGATAATACTTTTAACGAAGCATAAAAATTAATAGTGAAAACTACGGTTTTTAGTGTCAAAAAGGCAAAAAAATATAGTTTGAAGACTATTTTGTTTCAATTTAGTTCCCCGAATGGTTTCTCTACAGACTTTGTCATGTTTACGTAAATCCAACATTCATTAGATTTAAAATTATAGTTCCAAATTAAAACCAAACCATGTCTTGATGATTTCTGGTCTCTTTGTAGACTATTGCCAGAATATTTAAGTCAGAAACAATTTAGATAAAATTGGATAAAGTCTGAGACCCTGAAATGATTATAAACATCTCCAGCATATACACAATATACAAATCTCATTTCAGCGTCGGATCCTAAAACTAGAATATGATAGAGTTGGTAAGTTGGTGGCAGATACACTTGAAGAATTACGAGTTCAATTCCCAATGCGGTTTCAAAACAATTCTTCCAGAATACACATTCGCCTACTATTCTTATGAAAAAAATGCTTCCTCGAATTTTACATTTACCACAATTACTCACTAATCGTAGTCATATTAAAAATGATTAAAAAGTCACGACTCGAGTCATGTTTTGACCGAACTCGAATTAATTCGACGAAATTTAAATGAAATTAAATCAAATGAAATTAATACGCCATTCAAAATTTAGGTAGTGAATCCCAAACGTTCAAAACCCAGCGATGGACAATTTTGTCTTCATTTTTCTCTCATAAATATCATTAATAATGAAATGATATTTATTTATATATTAATTATTTCTTTTATTTTCTTTTTGCAAGAAACCCAAAGAAATAAAAGTCAATTGGACCATAAAACCTAAGAATTTCCAATTCTTTGACAAGTAATTTCAAAGCAATAATTTGCATGCAGACAATTACTGTTATATGTTCTGAAAGGGTCTACTCCCTCCACAATGAACTCCCGAGTTGAAAAATGACATTAGAAATAATTACCCATATAGACATCGAATGTGGAATCCATGTGGATTCTACGTGGAGGAACATTCGTACGTAGATTCCATGTAGATTCCACGTCGAATCAACGTGT
>JABFPB010000504.1:0-37008 GCA_022817645.1 Ceratoteleas bidentatus
TTCGGTTTCATATTTCCTATTAGTTCCTAAAAGTCTTGCTTCATTTAGGAATTTGTAGGAACTCGCAACACGGGAAGAAATGGGTGAATGATGAATTTGTTATTGTTTTGGGTGAGGAAAGTTTGGACTGGCAGTTGATTAAATGGATTGGAGAAGTTCAATTATTTTCAGAGCAGTTTATGTTTTGTCGTTAGTATTGACATGGGTAATATATTCTTCTCCTGATGGAAAAGAAAGTTGGCAAATCAATATGTAAATGTCTGCCAATTTGTTTGAAAAATGTCGTGATAAGTTGACATCTCTAAACAAGTTCGACATATTGTGAGAAATTTAAATCGTTTTTAAATTTTTCACAATTTTTTAACTGTTGGAGTCTTTTGCAGATTTGCAAATTATATCAAATTTGTTGTGAGTTCTTTAGATATATTTAGAGGTATTTAGAGACTGATTTTTTCTGAGACAAGATATTATAAGTAAGAAAGTAATTGAACAAATGTAACATCGATTTAATATAATTAAATTGTTTGCCTACATATATCTATAAAAGAATACGAACTATGCTGTGTTAATACATTTGTGACAGTAGCAAGTTTGAACAAATGTTTCACGAAAAATCTATACAAATGTAAGATGTATAGACTTTTCGCGAAACAAGTTTTTTTCAATATTTTTTTTCTGTTTTGTAAGTGGTTCGACCATATAGAAAGGATCTAGTTTAGCTTCTGTTTGAAAACTGGTTACGAGATCAACAATGGAAAGACTGGTTCTTTAAAATCTGTAAGAATCAGACAAATCGTCGCAGAAATTCTGGATGACAATATCTGACGAAATATGATTTGTTGAATTGTTCCCTAGATTTTATTGAGGCAAGCAAATATCACATTTAAAGATCGTATTTTTCATATTAACTCTTAAAACAATTTGAACTTAAAAACATGTCAGTTTTTCTTTGAATGGTAACAATAAAAATGATTTATGCAATGAATACCTTAATTTTTATTATTTTTATTTAGATTGTTTTGGATTATATTTTATACTCATTCCGCAAATTAGTTCAAAATTACAAAAGCGTCTTTCAGCAGATCACTTCAGGATGGAATGAAAGAACAACAAACTCATTAAAATATATCTATATTTAATATAAAATAAAAAGTGTATGTACACATGCACATTTTTCATACAACTGTAATATAACGAGTCTTGAAGAAACATGACAAATGATTTCTGCATAAGTATAAAAGTGTAAGAGAAATAACAATGGTACGATTGCTATTCTTGATCGACGATTTGTACATCAATGAACCAACAAATTCATTAATAAGAGTTCTGCCTTCGCTGATCTATACTAATTACACAATTGATTCTCCTTAACACAGTTGCAATCGCACGAATGCAATTTCTCCTGATAACAAGTGTGTTGCTGCGTAATTTTTTGTATTATAAAAGAAACAATAAAACCGGCAATGCATCACTCCACACTACGTCTTACAATTGCAATGACAGTATCGATCAGTACAAAAAGGTTGCTGAGTCGCATTTAATTACTCACGAAATAAAATAAACCAAAATCATGAACAATGAAAAAGCAATGGTTCTTTTTCAGACGCCTAAGAAATTACCCTGTAAAAAATAAAACACTTAAAAACCCACTTCTTTACCTCCAATTACTAAATTGTTTACAATTTAATAAGTAATCAAAAAGAAATTAAGTAAATTTATTTTCTAATTACTTCAATCACTTATTTAAGTAATTCTTAAAATTGAGTTAAATAACTTATGAACTCAATTCATTTGCAATATCAATGTAATTTAAAACCATTAAATTACATTTGAAGGTAATTTCTTTCAATTACTCTGAATTTCATTAAAAAAGTAGGATAGGTTTTTATTTTCATTTTTTACAGAGTAATGGTTTGCACAGATTTGGTCATTACATAAATTCTCTCGTTTTCCTGTAGGCTCATAACAACTGATCTGAGCGGTAGTCGATATCACGTTTGAGTGCAGGCAAACGGTGCATTACCATTGCAAATTTTTCGGCAGCCCGTCGGGGTAGTCTCCGGTCAGGCACGCGGTGCAGTGACCGATGTACGAGCTGTCACGGTTGGTCATACCGTGTCTCACGGCCTGCACCAGACCGTCGACCGACAAATACATCAGACTGTCCGCGCCGACGTGTTTCGCCAGCTGGACACTGTCGAGCTTATTGGCGATTAGCTCTTCTCGAGTCGGGATGTTGATACCCATGTAACACGGATATTTCAGTGGCGGAGAAGCGATCCTAATGTGGACCTAATAATTTAAACAAAGGGAAATTAATCATAATTCTATAAACTCAAAATAACTTATTTATTCTTAAATATAATATTGACTTTCTAATTACTGAAAAAGTATCGTTTTTGCAGAAATCGTTACTCGTTTCATACTAACTAAAAAGTATTTTCGTTATTGCAAAAACAAATTTCGATCCAGTTGGGTTTAATCGAATTCTTAAAAACAATGTGTTGCACGGATAATTACTTCTTTAGCTCCAGCGTCACGTAACAGTTTAATGATGGGACCAATGGTGTTTCCGCGAACGATGGAGTCATCAATGAGGATGAGCTTCTTCCCCTTCACGTTCTCGGAAAGGGCGCCGAACTTCTTCGCGACGCCCAGTTGCCTCAGTCTCGTACTTGGCTGGATGAATGTTCGCCCGACGTACCTATTCTTGCACAACACCTCGGCGAATGGTATCTGAGACTGCGAGCAACAAAAAATACATATTAATGCCTAAGTCGACTTACTGTCAGTCAGTTCTTCTTTCTAGAAGTGATGATTACCTGTCTTGCATAACCGTGGGCAGCAGCTGTGCCAGATTCAGGGACAGAACTTACGATGTCTGCGTCCACGTGTGACTCTTTTGCCAGAACGCGACCACACTGCATGCGAACGGAGTATACCATTTGACCTATAGTGAACGAATTTCGTTGATGAAAAGTAGGAACTTTGTCCTTGGTATTATACAGAATGAAACTAATACGATTAATATCAGGATTTACTTTTCAGAGAATTTCAGAGCTCAAATGATTTTTCTTTAAATGTTAAAGGAATTCAGTTTTGGACCCAAGATATTGCTCTGACATTTAAACGAATTCCTCTTGGAAATATATTAATGTGAAAATTCTTTAAATATTAAAGAAATCTGATAGATTTTAAATGATTTTGAGAGGGTATGCAGATGATTTCAGTCGAGAGTCACCTTCGAAAATACTGTCGCTCCTTGCAAAGTAAACGTATTCGAAAATGCAGAACGCCTGCGCCTTCTTGTCGGGTCGTTCGACGATGTCGATAGTCTTGATACCCTTGCGAGTTATCTCCACAATTTCACCGGGATAGACCTCGCGCACGTACCGCGCACCGATACTGAGAAATCCGCAGGACTCCGAAGATATGACCCAGCCTTCCGCATCGTCCGTATCGTCGTCGGAGTCTTTGCCTAAAATAGTAAAATGAATTTAGAAACAGATTCCGGAATGGACGTTGAAATTATAAAGTTACCGGATAGATGTAGACCATTGAAGAAAGTCAGAGTAACTACACAGGCAGACATATAGAAGTACAGGAGAACGTAATTGTACAGAGGAAGACGAGATTAAATACACAGAACAGCTACGATTTCTAAGAACAATTTATTAGGGCATAAACGACATTTAAGTAGAGAATAAGGAGGAGGATAATCTTGAAAAAGAAACTGAAGAAGACGACCCGCCACCTTAAGAACAATTAGTCACAAGTAAGAACAGGCTGGTTTGTAGAAAACTTACCGCCTCTTGTACTTTCTGCATGTTTGCTGGTTAGGTAGATCCCTGTGAACTTACCAAGCTTGCCCAGTGGCACGATTTTGCCAATGCACAGGGGCCGGTTCCCGTAGGGATCCCTTACCCCGTAAATTTTGTCCTTCTGCAGGATAACAAGCGAGTACGACAGTGGAGCCAGCTGCATTAAATGTTTGATTCGCGCGGGCCAATCGGGTCCATTAACCTCGCCTTCCGGAGGATTTAAGCATAACGCCTGCGTTATTAACTCTGAGTCCGAATGCGTGGAGAGACCGACCCCGCGACCTAATACCTGCAAATGCCACATTTTAAGTTCTGCTAGCATTGTAATTTCCATTGTAATTTCCATTGCAAAGCCTTAATTCCAGGCAGTTTTGATAAAATATGAAAGCTTTGAAGTTTACTCTCATTAGTATTCAAATACTAATAAAAAAATTCATGTTTTTCTATCGTAGGAGACGATAAGTAAGAAAAACTCCTTTTTTTTGCAAGAGTAGTGGAAAAAATGAAATGAGAAAGTGTCGTACTATTTTCCTCAGGGATTCAGTGTTAACCAGCTCCCCATTATGAGCCACCGCCAGGGCGCCGTGAGCCGTATGGACCACAAATGGCTGGCAGTTAACCTCCTCACTGGCAGCACTGGTGCTGTACCTGGTGTGACCAATGCCGATGTTGCCCTTGAGCTTTTTCATGCTGTCATCGTTGAAGATGTTGTTGATCATTCCCATTCCTTTGTGAACGTGAAACGACTTTGCACACACACCCTCACTGGTCACGATGCCAGCACTCTCCTGCCCTCTATGCTGCAGGGCAACCAGACCTAAAATCAAAGGATACAGTCAGTAGTGATTAAGGGGGTATATACCTTTCTTGATTTCAAAAATCGTTTTCCCTGAAAACGATTTCAGAATATTAAAAAAACGATATACATACTAGAATGTTTTTCTAATACCCATGTTATTAGGGTTGACAACTGGATTAATAATGTTTTCCCCATCTGTTATTCCACTAATGACTTGTTCGTTTCAATTAATAAAGACCATTTCTTGTCTATACTAATTGCAAGCCGTTAAAAATTAACCATATCATAATGTTCATCTTTAGAGTTCTGTTATAATCTTCCAAGAATCACAGAAAAAAGCACTCACCAAGGCAAATCACCTGACTGACGTCGATTTGCGAGTCTCCGGCAGCCACGCAACCGAAAACGCCACATTCGTGTGTCAGACCAGTTTGAGGCTCTTGTTCGGCAGTTTCGCCAACTTTCCCTACGTTTTCGGACATCTTTCCTCGGACTCCTTCAACCTGCGAAACAAAATTTCCATTAGTTCCGTTAGTCATGCTTGTAGATGACTGGTAAATAATGTTTGTTTTTACATAATTACACTTGCACAAGTCAGACCTCAGCGTCAAGTTCTGATCTGTGCAAGTGTCGTTATCTCGGACTACTTTTCCTTTCTCGCGTCAAGTGAGAAAGGAAATTAACTTTATTTTGAAATAATTTATTTTTAATACAGTTATTATTATCCGTTCGAGTGAACTAGTTTTTTTGACGGATTTAATACGCCTCGATAAAACGCGAAACGTTAACAGTTTATTCATCATTTCGAACATAAACAACAAAATGTCACAACTTTTCTCAACGTTTCCAAGTGTTTCAGAGACTTCCAGAGATTTGAAACGTTTACGAAACGATGTGCAAACAGAAAGAAAACATTATCAAGGCACTCGCAAAATCTGTTTACTCTAGAAGAATAACTTTCCAAAATCTCAATCCCTTTTCCCTGACAAGATTATCTCGTTCCCTTTTTGTCTTATTGTCTCTCTGCCATATTGTTTCAATCGAAAAATCATCTGCTCGGAAACTATTATTTCACTTGAATTCTTGGAGAAATGCAGCTGTCACTTCAGTACATTTCCTAAAAGGAAATGTAAATATGTTTAAAGTTAGCCGCAATCTGATCGTAAAACAAGGAGAAAGAAGTGGCGGAGAAAATAAGCCCCCCTCGAACTATTGGCTAAGCTATTTTCATCCTCTTTTGAACTAGTGACCTGCGAGCTGTGGGTCTATCAGCATAATTGATATGATATGTGTGTTTGTTGTTTACATGTAAATAAAGGGGCGCTACGGTGCATTTCGCAACGGCGTTGTGCATTTCATCAGCGCTTTGAGGGGCAGCTGTTATTGGCGTTTAATTCATAGAAAAATTTGATACTCAATTAATTGGTTAATTCAATTTAATTAATTAATTGGTTTTTAATAAAATCTAGCAATTGGTTACAAAGGAATAAAAAAAGTTACGATAACCATTAAAATGGTTAGGATAACAAAAAAGTACCTGCGTTAAAAGGCAATTCCGTGATGGAAAAATTTCAACGGAATTGCCTGAAATGTGAAAACGGAAATATCATTAAAACTGATGGAAAAAATGGAAGTTTAGCTCCGGCAAGATTTTTGACTGGAATTTTTTTTTCTGTCAAAAATCTGTCAAGAAATATCTTAAATGTATAAAAATAATCTATTTGTATACAGTTTTATACAAATAAAGTAAATCAGCGCCGAGACTTGAACTCCCGACTCTACAGATAACATTCGAACGCGTTACCGCTGGGCCAGAGTGGCAGCGTTGAATCTGGCCCAATATTAGCCATCAAAATGGTTGTTCTGGAAGTAAATATTATTATAGCTATTGCGACCAAAAATGATTGATCCGACTATAAAAATTACCATTCCCCCCATTTTCGATTTTTTCAGGAAATCAATTTTGTTGCGATTTGTGGCTCAATTTTGATTTTTTATATCTATCGTTGCGTGCGACGTGACGAAATCTGTTTTCGAGATGCCGGCGTGGCAAAAATCGTCTATCTCGGGTTCACGTGACTGGATATTACAGCTTCACGGATTGTATCGAATTAATAATATTGCTCGATTGATGGACAGTTGATGTGCCAGCATTAACGGGCGGACAAATAAGACGAATTTTTAGTTTGTCAGACGGAGGAGTGGCTGCGATAGGACGAGCAAAAAAATTTAATGATGAGGTTTCTTTGGTCTGGAGTGGGTAAATAATGTTAATACAGATTGAGTGGTGCGATAGATAGGATTTTATCAAGTCGTTACATAAATTACCCCCGTAATTTGTAGTTCGACGTTTCGAGTGTTAATCTGTTTTTTATTTGGTTTTGTGAAATCGCGAGTAAAGTTCAGAAATTATTTTTTTTATTATCGATGGGATCAGTCTAACATTGTTTAGATGATAAAGTTGTATTTTTAACTCGTTGCTGTGAGAATTTTAAAAGCTTTACAGATAATTTCGTTAGTGAGGTTGATAAGATTGATGATACGTCTCCATAGGACTAATTTAATGGGAATTTAATTATTGGTCGATATTTAATTTTAGCCCGTGTTAAAGGTTCCTACAAATTCTAATCATTAAAGAAAGATAGGAAACTTTTCTGACTGTGAAATGGAAATTTACAAGGAAATTTAATGAAAGTCTTTGAATATATATTGCCAATAACATTATGTAAGCAAAAGAATTTATGTCATTCATTTTATCACTTTGGCCCAGTGGTAAAGTGTTTGATTTATACCTGAAAGATCACGGGTTCAAGACTCAGTGGTGGTTTTTAGACAAAAAAAATGTACATTCTAAATATGATATCTCCGAAACTAGAATGGTTCAATTTTGCATGATTGTGTATTGAATTACAATTTATCTACAATAATTTTCAAAATTATCAACTTACTATTTCAAAACTTCGAGATTCCTTGACGTATTATTTATTTAGTCGCGAACCGTAGTATCTCCCTAAACACTGATAAAATTACAAGCAAACTCGAATCAGCACTTTCATCGCTAACAGCACAACAATTCAATTAAATAATCCGCTCGAAATGAATGAATGAAACTCTAATTTTGCTTATTCCAACAAGAATATTTTTCCACTTCCACGCTTTTACAAAACTTCGTAACTCAATCACGAAAATCGGACACTTTAAAAAACAACAAATGACCCATCACTGCAAACACACTTAATTTCATCATATCCCGCGATTAATTGTCTCCAAATTGAACCGATATCACGCTTCCCGATACATTTCTTTCAAAACACCTCACGTTGGCCAATTCTCATCTCCCGAGATTCGATAATTCTTCCGCACTTATCAGAATAACACAAAAATACTAAAAAACCGCCATTTTCAATTACCAATCCACTCAAATACTTACAAAAAATTCAAACCTGACTAATCCCTTTAAAATTCCACTAAGAAACAAACGCGTCAACAGCACCCCGAAACACCTCAATCCACAGTCAAACTGTCACAGAAAATTTTTCCATACTCCGCGGGAAAGACGAAAATGGAAAATCCATTTTCTCGGAAAATCGATGTCGACCGAAAATACCGGGCGCTCCGAAATAAACATTGAGTCTTACCACGTGTCGGTGCTCGAGACACTGGGGCGAGATACGTCCGAGCTGCTTCCTTATTGCCTTCCGAGACTCGAATGAGTCTCTCGAATGAGTTCGTAAATCCCGCTGAAAATCCCAAGCCTCGAAACTCGTCTCAGCTGTCCGACCGGCCGCTTAACAATACTCGTTCCGCCGGGCCCTCCGATAACTCGGGCCGCACATAATTATCGTTCGATCGCCACGCAAAATATTTATGACTTATTTTTAGGCCCGCTATCGCGACCGGCTCTTCCTAATTCCCAATCCCAGAAATAAGGAGTTATTGTTATTATTGTTGTTCGGATTGTAATTGCGGTTATTTCTCGTCGAAAGATGCTCGGCGAGAATTGGGGTTCGACGTTTCCTGTTACGTAAACGCTATGGGACCGGCGACGTGTTCCTTCGGACTGAAACTGCGTAAAAACCGTACACATTTCGGAGGGACCGTTCGAGGAATTCTCGCCAGCCAGGTAGGGATACTCGGAGTGGAGGCGAAATTCGATATGATGCGATTTGTGAGGATCGCTCGGATGTTGCTTCGGTATTGCTGCCCAGCATGTGACAACATTTTGAAGAGACAAAACAGTATTGGACATTTTTTAAACATTTTAAGCTGTATTATTAAAACATTTTGAATGGAATAGTACTTGAAAAGTTTGTAGACCCAATTGAAAAATTCCATTAGGATTAGTTCTAATTGTACCTTAATAGCATATATAATATTCCAGGAATATTATATGTACCCAGAATATTTTTATGAAATATTTTACAAATATTGTAATCCTGTCTACCACGATTATTCCGAAATATTTCTAGCGCATTCTAGGATCATTATTTGTCCGGCGATAATGTGCTGAAAATATTCCGGAGAAATATTTTCAGTATGAACTGGGAACGTTTCTGGAACATTTTTGGAACATTGGGAAAAATATTTTCTAGGTTTATTATTGGGAGATTTCTTCAAAATATCCCAGAAATATTTGTCTGAAATATTATTTTGAAAAAATAAAAAAAAACAAACAATATTAAGCAAGAGGACTCGAACTCATGTCCCCCAAGTGGCAGTCTGCGACTTTATCTACTGAGTCACCACGATTCATGGTTAACTTGCCCTCATTAGTGGCTATCACTCGTAAACAGACATTTTCTGAAATGTACTAGGAATGTGCCAAGAATGTACTCAGAATATTTTTATAGAACATTTCAAACACACAAGAAAAATTTTTCGTTCACAATGAATTCATTCTGGAAAGTGCGCTGACTAGGTGCTTGATGCCCATATGAAACTATGTCCTAATGATTTCTATCTGTTTTTTCAAGTGTTTTTTATACCTGTGTTCCAGGTTCGTAATAATTCGTAATAAAGCAAGGTAATTACGAAATTTGAAACACGAAATTTCGTAACAGAATACCAAATTTCGTAAATAATTTATATTATATTATAATATGAACACTGAATAACAACTCTATTGACACTAGGAAAGTCGAGTTATGTTTCTGAGTGTAAAGAATGTTCGGAAACATAAGATTATATACTATGTAATCTACGTTATACCATTACGACATTTCGTAAGTAAATTACGATTTTTCGGAATCGGAATCCCCAAAATAAAAATTATATTGCGTTATTTCGCAATTCTATTAGGAAATTTCATAATATTTCGTACTAATTATATGAACTCAAGCATTCTTATAAGTACTGCATTGTTATTACATTGACATTGTTTACACTCATAAACATAACTCGACTTTCCCATTGTCAATATAGTTGTTATTCAGTGTTCATAAGAATGCTTGATGGCGAGTGGTTAGCGAACAAGTATTCCGAAACATAAGATTCCGAGTTCGATTCCTGTCCAGGGTAACATTTTTTTTCTGTCTATAAATTTATTTACGAAATTTCGTAATTCTATTACTAAAATTCGTGTTTGAAATTTCGTAATTATCTTGCTTTATTACGAATTGTTACGAACCCGGAACACGGATACCTATCTAATTGTTTCTAATGGAATTTTTCAACTGGTGATTTTAAATCGTTGCTTTGTTGATGACCACCGAAAATCGCTGGACAATGTATTTTTCTTGCGACTGGTTCCGGTTGTTTTGCGACGCCGATATCTACGTTTTGACGTCAATTTTATTTACAAAAAAAAGTAATTTCTTGCACATTTCTGACTGCGATTGGGTATCGCTGAAAACACAGTTTGTCGAAACTTTTTCGCCTCAGCGGTCAGCGGGGTTTTTTTCTCGCGGCTGAAATTCGAAAGTTTGGCAACGCTGCTGGGTGGCACTTAATATCTCTGTCTAGAACACGTGTAGCCGGCATTCGTAGGCAAGCACGCAACGAGGCAACATGTCTGGTAAGCTTTATCGGCGTACGTTCTTTGTGATGCGAGGCAATCTGATAGACAAACATTTGCACAAACAGTTTCGTCACTTAGGGTCTGTTTTTCTCCGCCGAGAAGATCCGGCAATTATTTGTTTGCCATGCTGCGTGGATTCTTGAGTAAATTTTTGCGAGATTATTTAGAGTTAATAAACGAAATTAAAGTCGATTAAAGATTCGATGCGATGAGTCGGCATAAAAATGAGCGAAAAGAGATTGAGGAATGCAGATTAACGTCGTAGAGGATATTGATAAATGGACGTTTTGTGGAGTAATTGGATGTTGGTTTCAGAACCGAAACTGGGAAAACTGATCATCGAAGGGAAGACGAAGAAAGTTTACGAACTTGCTGACGACAGTTCGTTATGTCTTCTCCAGAGCAAAGATCGCATTACTGCGGGAGACGGAGTAAAGTCTCACGAACTTGAAGGGAAGGCAGCCATCAGCAACGCCACGAATGCCAAAGTTTTCGAACTTCTGAATCAGGCTGGTCTGAAGACTGCCTTTGTCAAGGTCGCGTCGGAAACGAGTTTCATCGGCAAAAAATGTCATATGGTGCCGATTGAATGGGTCACTAGGCGACTGGCTACGGGAAGCTTCCTGAAAAGAAATCCAGGTATAATAGAATTTGTTCAATTATACCTCAGTTTAATTTAAACAAATTACAGCAAAGATAATAATTTAAGTTTCCAGAATAGTTTTTAATTGAAAACAAATAAGTAAAAATCTGACCGATTATGAAAAATGCTGAAAATTGGGATATAATTGTCTTTATAGATACAATCTTTAAAAAAATATAAAAAATTTTATGTCTTTATAGATACAATTTTTTAAGTCTTTATGGGATATAATTTTTTAAAAACATTTTTAGGTGTCCCAGAAGGATATCGTTTCAACCCTCCCCTGCAAGAAACCTTCTTCAAGGACGACGCGAACCACGACCCCCAGTGGTCCGAGCAGCAAATTGTTTCAGCAGGTTTTAAGATGAACGGCGTCACCATCGGGAAATTGGAGTACGACATCATGAACCACATGACACTCCTCGTGTTCGAGATTCTGGAAAAGGCCTGGGCAACCAGGGACTGTGCTCTCATAGACATGAAAATCGAGTTCGGCATTGACGAAAAAGGCGAAATTTTAGTGGCCGACATCATCGATAGCGATTCCTGGCGCTTATGGCCTTCTGGCGATAAGAGATTGATGAAAGATAAGCAGGTAAAGCAATATCCTACACAAGAAAGACGAGAAGTAGAAAAACCCAACTGGTCAACAATCTATACAAATCTTGAAAACACCAATCTTTTACGAATTCGAAAAACCGAAGCAAAATTTCTTCAAATGTCCAAGAAACCTTTGTTAAAAGTTCCAAAATCGGTCCAATTTTTTATTGCAAACCTACACGTAACCCAAATTCTATTTTTCAGGTTTACAGAAACCTTTCAACGGTGACTCAAGCGGATTTAGACACCGTTAAGCGAAACTTCAAATGGGTGGCTGACCAGCTGAACCACTTGATTCCCCCATTTGCGCCACTGGTTGTCATCTTGATGGGATCGCCATCTGACGAGGAACATTGTCGGAAAATCGCGAAGCACGCCACGGCTCTGGGTTTGCGCGCCCAGATCCGCGTCAGCAGTGCTCATAAGGCGACCGAGGAAGTGCTCCGAATCGTAGCCGAATACGAAGGCAGCGGCGAGAAAGTAAATGCCTATCTTGCTGTAACAGCGTTTATCATTCTCACGGAGCAAGTTCGTCGTTTGCCCCGTGGTTCAGTACCGATAACGTTCGGAGATAATGCGTCGACTAAATGCCTGAAATAATATTGCGGATTATCTGCGCCCCAATTTATTTTTCGATGTTCGACTTGAATTAAAACGCGGTTTGTCGTTCATTTAGATCGTGCTGGTGGCTGTTGCTGGGAGGAGCAACGGTTTGGGCCCAGTGCTCTCTGGAAACACGACTTATCCGGTGATCAACTGCCCGCCGGTACAGTCAGACGCGGGTGCTGCCCAGGATATCTGGTCGTCTTTGAAAGTTCCATCCGGTATGATGTTTTGTTTTAAAGAAATCCCTAGAAAGAGAAATATATTCCCGATACATTCCCATTCTATTCCCAATAATCCTCGATATATTTCATATATATTCCTAATATGATGCAACAATTACAATATTGCAAATATTGCAATTTTTGCAATATTTTACAATATTTCCCCAATATATTTATAAAATTAGGGTATTGGGAGTATTTATGAAAAAATATATTATGAATATATGTTTCCTATATGGCCAATATATTCCTATAATATATTTTCTCGTGTTCAAGGTTCCTACAAATTCTAATCATTAAAAAAGATAGGAAACCTTTGTGATTTTGACACGGAAATTTAAAAGAGAATTCAAAGAAACTCGTGCGAAAATAACGTTGAAACTCATTTCAAATTTCTAATCGATAGAAATATTTAGTCTATTGTATGAAATTTCTATAGAAATTCCCTATGATTTCCTTAAATTACATACTTCCTACCGATACTAAGGTTTCTTTTGATTCCTGAAACACCTTAGGAATCGATAGGAAATGTTTAATGAAATGGTTTTCCATGAAAATATTTGAATTGCAGATAACAATTTAGGAAGTCATAGGGTATTTCTATAGTCATTTCATACAATACACAAAATATTTCTGTCGATTAGAAATTTGCAATGAGTTTCAACATTACATTCGTACGAGTTTCTTTGAATTCTCTTGTAAATTAGTTTTGAATTGGGTTAAGAACTACTACTTTTTTTAATAGTCTGCCAGTTTCAGCTTCATATCTGTTTACTAAGAAATTCACTGTCATTTGGTAATTTTGATCGAAATACAATAAAGGCTAAAGATTTCATTGCGAAAGCAAAACAATACACAAACAGTTTTCCGAAATCGAGTAATCTCCGTCAAATTCATTCTACATAAAAATCCGTAATTTGATATCCACCGGAAGTGGTGATTTAAAAATGACGTTTGTTTTTATACACAGAAACAATAATATTCAATTGTCCCTTGAAATAGCAAATATGAACTCGTAATCTAATGTCTCATTTCAAAACATGCATTTCCGACATACATCCCATTGTTTCTGAATATAGTATCTGTATTTGTGCCAATCACTGTTTATTCACTAGCTTCCAATACTTTCAAATCTGATACCTTTTGTTAGTTTTTCACTACTTTCAAGTTTATAACGAGAATTCGATAAAACTTTCAATCTGTTTAATTTCGTGTTTTCATTTTCGTATTCAGTTAATAGGAAATTACATTTATTGTACCAAGAAACAATCAAATTAATGCTATGAAAAAATAATATAACATAATTCAATTTTAGGTTTAGGATGCACAACTGTTTTGTATCCTGAGAGTGCAGCACTTGCAGCAGCCCAAATCCATGCCTTGAACGATCACATGGTGTGGTCCAAGTTGCGCGTGAAACAACTCAACAATTACATTTCTCTCAAAACCGTCGACGCGAATTTCAGAAACATCAAGATTTAAACCAAAAAGCGCCGCTGTGTCCATTCTCAAATGAGTGTTGTTAATTTTTTACAGAGATTACCCATCCACGTTTGTAAATAAACACATGACAATATATTTTGTACACGTTTTATATCAATTTATTCGTCAACAACTCAACCAACCCAAATGATTATCTTTGCACTCGTTATTTACACAATTCTGTTTCTCCTGCTAATTCTTTTATACAATTTGGCACAAATGTACAATGTTAACATATTTTTAATAAAGTCTAACGTTTATGAATAAAATAAAACTTGTTTCATTTCTATAATACATTCAGGCACTTGAAAGCTTTGAAGTCGAATAGAGCTGAAAAATAACACACAATGTGACTTTAAAACACGTTTACTTGTCATCGGGCACAATCTCCCTAATTTTAACATTTACTCTGATTCATTTTCGCAAGTTTTTCAATGTCTACGATTTCTTTCGGGCAACTGTGCGTCAAAACGGTGGTTTTGCCATCAGTGTCTATTAATACATCATCTTCGATTCGGATACCCATTCCATAAAATTCGGGTCGTGCGTATGTAATTTTTGGATTGACGTAAATTCCTGAAAACGAAATAGAGTATGATTTTACATTAAAAAGAAGGCAGAAACTTGTAATCTTAACTTAAATATCTCAAAATCAGAAGAAAGTGACTGATTTTTCATAGAGAATACTTCACTTATTCTCTATTCATCGAAATGTAAAATATTTATTGCAACATATTTGTGGTAAAGTCACCTGGTTCTACAGTTATAATCATTCCTTCCTCCACAGGAGTACTTCTCGTAATTTTATTAGTATCATGGACATCCATTCCTAAATAATGACTAACATGGTGTGGGCAGTACATGAAGGCTCCAGTCGATAGCTGCTTATCCGTAGTAAAACGCTTTGGTAACAAATGTATCTCTTTCAGTCGTTTTCCCAGCAAACGACACATCTCGTGGAACATGGTGTCCAAACTAGGTCTCTCGTCCAGAATTTTAATTAACATCTTTTGCACCTCGAGAACAATTTCGTACAATACCCTCTGTTCGTCCGTGAAACTTCCATTTATCGGCCAGGTCCTCGTAATGTCCGATGCGTATCCATGAAACTCACAGCCTAAAATGTACGAATCATTATTTTTTCAAACGTCCCCTTAATTTCTGTCCAGAATCTATTTCTGCTATTTCATATTGACAAATCCCCAAAATTACCAGCATCCATAAGAACCAGTTCTCCATTATTGATGACCTGATTATTAACTATGTAATGAATGATATTGGCATTATTCCCAGCCGCCACTACAGGTGGATAAGCTAAGTACTCGGCGCCATTCATTCTGCACTCATAATCCACCGTGGCGAACAGCTGATGCTCGCTCATCCCTGCCCGAGACACCTCCATCGTCTTAGCTATCGCCTTGGACGCGATTTCGCAGGTCCTTTTCGCCAGCTCGATCTCTGCCGGCGATTTGATCAGTCTCAGCTCGTGCATTTTCGATTTGGGACACTTCGTCGTCCCACTGAGTGTGTAGCTTTGCAGCAAGCGGCACAGCTGATTGTGCATCTGCATCTGCGACACGTTTTCCATGTCGTACCAAACCAGGCATTTGTCATGCTTCTTCAGAAACTGCGTCACATAGTCCTCGAACATGCTAACTGGGAAAGCCTCGTCCATTCCGAAAAGTTCCACCGACTTTTCGGGCCCCGTTCTTGGGCCATCCCATAACTCCGCATGCTCATTCTTGGGCTGCACGAATAAGGTGCTGATATATTTGTTTGGGAAAATCGCGATGGTCAGGATACTGTCGGGTTCCTGGCAGCCGGAGAAGTAGAGGAAGTCGGAGTGTTGGCGAAAAACGTAGGGTATTTTGTCGGTCATGTAGACCTTGGAGGAAGATGGCAGGATCACTAGTTGTGCGAGGTAGGATTCGTCGTTTTCTTCGAGGATTTTCGAGACGAGGTTTTTTCTTCTGTTTTGGATTTCCTCGCGGGTGATGCCGGGTAGGATTTCACCTGGTTTCACTAGGTGGGGATGTGTGGTGGAGGTTGGTTGGCCGTAAAGTTGCGGCCAGGAGTTCGGTTTGCCTGCGGAAGCTGTTCTGGAGATGTTGGAGATGAGCCTTTTCCTGGTTTTTCGAATTATTGCTGAAATTAAGATTGGTTTCGTCAGAAGTGGGTTTTGAATGTTAACCTGCAAAAAATATTTAGGAGAAATGGAAAAAAAATCTCTGCAAAGTGCTCTGAAAACCTGTGGAAATCTCTGAAAATGCTCTGAAAACCTGTGCAATTCTCTAAAACCCTCAGAAAATCTCTAAAAATTGGAACGCAAAATTGGAATAAGAGTTTTTCAGAGATTTACCTATGAGCGAAGAATATTAATTATTATTCCAGGATCATACTCAGAATCTTATTTGTTCCAACAATATTACAGGCACATTATGAGAATATTAAATAATATTCTTTTCTCGTAGGGTTTCATAGAAAATCTATCCCAATTTTTCAGAATTTTGAGGTATTCAGAGATTTTCACAGGTATTCGGAGATTTTAAGAATTTTATTTTCAGATATTTTATTTCTACAAAGATTGAGAAAAGAAAAATGAATTCCTTCTTGGACATTTTTCGAATTCATATTTTTATTCTCGAATCTATTATGTTCTATTCCAGTGACTCCCCGACGTTTTTAATGTGAAATTTTCAATTAGTGAACATCAATTTGTTTTCCTTAAAATCTTCAATCTGCACTAAAAAACGATATGGATTCTTTTCTATTAATTTTATTCAAATAGAAGTTTTAAATTTAGTTCCTTTGAATTTTGAATGCCTTAATTGACATTCATTTGACTGCTTTAGCATTTATAGTATATTCCTTCACCACTTCACACATAAATACTTTACCATTAGTGAAGAATTTATAGTATTACTTCACTAGTGGGAACATTCTCACCAATAACGTACGATATTTTTTCTTATGAGTAGTGAGAAAAGTATCTACTTTTCTCACTGTTTTTAGTAAGAAAAGTACCCACTTTTTCAACTGCAGACAGTAAGAAAAGTAGATATTTTTCCCGCACGACTAAGAAAAACTTTGTATTTCTGTTAATTGATTTTATCACATTATTAACAATTTTAGATACGTTCTGTACTGTACTGAACAATTTTAGATACGTTCTAGAAACATCCTAATGTGACATTTCTATGTATAACATTTCTGTGTATGATATTTATGTATGACACAAATAAATAATTCTGTTTTCAGTTTTTCAATTACATGATTATCTAAATCCACATTAATGCTTTTATGACAAATTTATGACAATTTGTAAATCGTGACATATTTAGACATTCAAAAATGTTTAGACACAATTTTGGAGAAACTTCAAAAAGGGTTAGACTTGCATCGACTAAACAAATTTAACATTTAACGAGATGTACGCAATTAATGAAATGTCAAAAAATACAGTAACTGAAAAAACTGCATCGGTATATTCTAATTATACTGCTATTTCAACAGAAATGGACTATCATACATAACTATTAATATTGCAAAACATTTGTTTATATATGCGTTACGATGCCCTTACATAACTGTAACGCTTACCGAGGTTGGCGAGCTGCTTCATAAAATCCCTCGCGTTTGCACCCAACATGTTGCATTTGTTGTTTACACTTATTCAAAGCCGATAATTATTAACATTGCTTTTGAAAGGCACAACACGAACTCGACACATCACAGCAGCATGACATTGGAACACGAGGGATCCACATTGACAATCCCCTCGATCCAAATGTCCCTGCACCTAAAACCTCCCTAGACAGGCACTTTTCAAATAATTATCTGTCTCGCGATTTTCCATCGATATATGTAAAATCCACCCAACGAACCAGTATTTGTAAAAACAAATATTATTGTGATGAACAATAAATGTGAAATTTCCAAAATCAGTTTCATTTCGTATATCGCGCGTGGCGACTGGATTGTGGCGCCACCTACCTGTCAACTGTCGCTTTTGCCGTCGTTTATCCTTTTCTATCCGAGCTCCGTGTCTAATTGTGCTGAGACTGAGTAATTTCAGCGCCACACATCCGCCCGAATTATTTTTGTGAAAATGGCTGGCGACAAAGTTGTTTGCAACACTAATTATGTTGAGAACGGGGAAAAATCGTCGGACAACAATGACGCCGCTTCGAACGTCAATCTGGAAACTGCGTCCGTCTGTTCCATTGACAACTTCCCTTGTCCGGAGTTTCAGTTTAACGTGAGTAACTTTGATGTCTGTTTGTTACGATTTGGACAAGTTATGGTTTTGGTTTTCGAAAACAATGGAGAATGACGTTAAGTTCCTTTTTATGGAATCTTTCTGACTAGAGACTGCGAATAATATTGTAACTGTGTCAAAACAATGGCGACGTATGATAATTTAACACGTATTTTATTTTTAATGAATATTGGAGCCGGGTTTGTGAACTGCAAAATTATGTGATTTGCTGTATCGGAATACTGTGGGATTGTGAATCTTTTTGTAGACGATGTAAACATGGGGAGTATTTTTTGTTTTCTAACCTAAAATGAAATCTTTGAAGTTGCAAGATGGTTAAATTTTAACATTTGTTAAAGGTTTGAAAATCGCATTTTGCCAACTTTACGAGAATAGTTTTGATTTTATTTTTAATATGTATATTAAGATTTGTTCATTCATTGTTAAAAAATGTTTTTAGGAATTTTTTTATTGATATTTCATATTAAAAGAAAAATATCAAAAAGAACTCAGGTCTGAATAGTTAAATAAACTGTACAATGTTTTGTTTTTTTAACTTAATTTTAATTGCTACAAACAAATGTATCCATTAGTTTTACTTAAAACAATAATTTTGCATTCTTTTTAATTCATAAGTATTTTACTAATTATTGTATAATTTGGTTTATTAGACGACAGCTTGTTACATTTGTAATGGATATTATGGACCATGTTTTGGTGAACCAGTGTGTGCTACATGCCATGCATTTTTATTTCCAAATGACATAGGCAGAGTACAAGTGCCAATATTTAGTGAGGTAAAATTGATATATATATCTGACATTGACATTTTTCTGCAAATAAAAAAAAACAATTTGCATGCTTATATACAATTAAGAACATATCTCTGGATTTGAGGACATCGAAAAATATTCATTAATCCACTTTATTTCAGAAAACAGATGACGAAGATTCTGGAAACGATGAACCAACAGATCTATACTACAATGTTGACAGAAGAGCGAGTCAGCAGCCCCAAAACGTGCCTCACAACGTTGAACCTGTGGGGCCGAATGCCCAAAATGCTCTTGACCACAACGCAGCTGCTCGGCCATACCTTCGGTATGCTCTTCAGAATTTCGAGAACGATCACTTTTTCGAAGAACTCAACAACGTGCCTTTGCAAAACGACTTCCGCTGGAACAATCCACAGAATGCGCCACGCAGGCAAGGTCTTCCACCCATTGAAGTTCCCAACGTTAATTTCGCAGACCAAGATTTGGAGGATGACCTTTTGCCCAGTCCAGCAGACATTGCAATGCCACAGGGAGAAGAGGCGAATGTGGATAATGGGCAGAATTTGAACTTTAGACCACATGTCGAGGAGGGGGAACCTTCCCAGCCTCGTTCTCTGTCTGAGCGAATAGACATTCTCTCCAATCACAGACATCCGGAACACGAATCGGTTAATGAAACGGGTCTAGTTGAAAGGTTCGTATTACTGCATTATGAATTAAGGGGATGGTTCACTGGAAAATTAATAAAAAAACTACATTATTTAAGAAAAACAATTTCCTTTCATTTTGATTTTTCCCACAGATTACCACCGGAAGTCCTTTTGGCAGTATTTTCCCACTTAGACGACGTGAGTCTTTGGTCTGCTGTGAATGTTTGTCGTCGATGGTGTGGCTTATTGCTCACACATGTAACAGTCGACCAATGGCGGAGACACGTTCTCATGCGATGGCCTTTGTACAGACCAATAGCACAGGTAGTTGACTGGTATAAGGTGTACGACCAACTGGCCTCCTCTGCTCCGTGTAGAACTTGCTTGGCTCAAACGTCTCTTAGGGCGAGACTGCCAAGAATGGAGGAGACTTCGTGGAGGAAGAACAGACTGAGGATCGAGCTGAAGAGTCTTCAGGGCGATCCGCCAGAGGGCATCAAAGCTACTCCTTTGGACGAAATGTGCTGCCATTGGCAAGCTACCATAACTGGACCGGTTGGCAGTCCTTATGAGGGTGGCCTTTTTTACTTGTACTTACAGGTCCCTCACAGGTACATTTTCAGTTTTATTTCTTGTAATTTTTGTAATTTAAGAGGATGGTTTACAAATTAAATAACTTCTCGAATTTATGAGGAAATATATGGCAATTTAAAAATGTTATTGTAAGTAAAAAGATTTCTTCCCCAAAAGGGAAGAAATCTTAAAACTTGGAAAAGTTAGGGAATTTTTGTTGAATTAATGGTATTGTTTTTCAAATCATATTTTTTTAATATTGGAAACGTTTTTGCTAAACGAAAATGTTGCTTAACTTTTCAGCTACCCCATGTGTCCACCAGTAGTTCGATTTCTGACAAAAATCCTGCACCCAAATGTTTCGAGGCATGGTGATGTTGGCATTGACTCCATACATCACAATTGGTCTCTGGCTCTAACGATATCCAAAGTCCTGATCAGTGTACAAAGTTTGCTGACAGACCCATACTGTCAGGTGAGGAGGCAACACAATTCACTTGTGTTTATTGTATCATTGTTTATATTGTATAAACTTGATAACCTGTACAATGTATTTCAAGTAACAAAGCTGACGTTGTTTTCAGGTTTGCATGGAGCCAGAACTGGGCGAAATGTACATGAACGACCGCGAAAAGTTTGAGGAAGTTGCGAGAGCATGGACGTGGAAATACGCGATGAACGACGTTTTAATACCCTCATAGTTTCGTACAGAGATCTGCATGTAGAGTAATGACAGAGAGCAGAAGTGAATTCAAATGTATATGGGGATAATGAAAGACTTATAGATTATAAAATCGGTTTAATTGGTTCAAAGTGAATTTATATTTTTATTTTTATAAAATTACCATACTCGTTATAAGAAATAGAATGGACATATTTATGTATGTGTGTGTAGAGGATGCAGAGTTGAGGTCTTCTCAAGGTCTAGTGCATGAGAAAAGTTAAGAGGGAATTGTGCAGGAATACTTCTTTGCTTGAGAAAAATTGTAAAATAATGTTTTGTGAAATTTTGTGAAAGTTTAAGGTAACTCCCAAGCCAAAATTGATGAATTTTGACAAAAAGTGAAAAAAATTTAATTTTCTTTATTGTTCATGAATATTCTCATTTTAAACAATTATTGTTAAATAAATACAAAAAAATTGTAGTTATTTTTTTAAACAAATTATTGACTAAATATCAAACATACTAACAGCTTTAAATAAAAAAAGAATGAACAAAATCTGTTAAAAATTGTGAAAAATAGCCACTGTGCATCGGAGTCCCCTTAAAGTGGACAATTTTTAATGATTCGATATTAAGAGGCCAGTTTTCTTGTAAAGAGTTCTTCTATTCAATAAAAATAGCAATTTCCTCAAAATGTGAATTTTTTCGTCTATCAGATTTTAGACATAACATTTAAACGTGTAAGAAGTTTGTCCAGCAAATTTAAAAATACAGGAAATTGATGAAATTAAAACCCCGAAATCTTTATCATATCTGATATTTCTGGTATTTTTTAAGTGCATATTTACATAAGTTTTTGAATTGTATCTAAACACTTTATTATAGAAAACAAACAACTATGATGTAATCGATTACGTTTCCTTACATAAAATTCCGGTACACAAATGTAACATTCAAATACCAATACTCAGTATTTCACTTTAAATAATTAAAAACAAGATCATCCTCTTCAAATAAAAACCATCTTACTCATTCCACTCAATACAGCAAATTTTACACTGATATTTTTGTAATTTAAGCTAAAACAATCTTTTCATTTTTACTGTACTCTTTCTAAAATAATACGCTCTAAAAACCTGTAACTTCTCGCTTCAATCGACGGACGTTCACATCATTGAACGTCCACAATTTTTATCTCCTAAATCTGTAACGTCAAACTTTCCAGAATGCAATATCGCAACATCAAACAATTGCCGAAATGCCGCATTTCCGAAGCCAAAGAACGCCTAACTCCTTTCCCGACAAAATCATTTCCAACTTTCAATTTGGAAAGAAATTGCAGTCTGCGCGCACTCAGCCATGCTGCGCTTCCCTTTTTTGTTCCTGCGATTGGTTGAGGCGTTTGCAATAAAAGTCACATGTTCATTGTCATCATAATAATGGTTTATTTTACTGAAGTTATAATATAGATATATATTTATATATATATAATGATTCGTAACGTGTATTTAACTACAATGATACGTCCATAGCTAATAGAATCATATTTATACACGGATTATACATTATTTACAAAACATAAAATTAAGCAGTTTTAGCGATTTTTGGACAGTGAGCGTACCACAATAATATTCACAGGATCGACGAACTCGCTCGGTTTCTGCCCCCTCCCCTGCATAACTTCCTCTGTATAACTTCGCCCGTGATTCATCGGTTCCCTTACTACTACTTAAAGTGTAGATCGCGGTAAATTGTTATAGTTATGTGTACACCGATTTTCCCAAGTGCCTTCTGCCCTTCGCCTCATCTTCGCCTTCGTCATCCTCATCATTTACTTGTAGAATCATTTAAATTTACGTCTTTGTAAAATTGGATGCATACGTACAACTAATTCATTATTTACAATGTACAGTCCATTTCACTCTCACTTTACACGAAAAACCTTAAATAACATTTGTCTTAAAATACGTGATTTGCACATCGTAATTTGCACGGCCGGACACGCGTGTCCGACGTTTGATTTGATCTGTTTAGTCAGCGACGTAACCGGCTTCTTCGTTTCGTTACAGTTTGATCGGGAATCGTCGGGTCGGGGAAATAAAGGACGGCTCTTTCGTACAACTGAGACGACCATGCGACGGCGATGCTTTTTTGGTCTGCAGAAAATTTTCGATAGAAGTGGATAGGAAAGAATTTGATTTTTAGCCTAATTTAGCGTTCATTAGAATTGAGTGGAATTCATTTTTCGGGTTTGAATGCGGTAAATAGTTGAATGAATTCCGATTTGGGAATTCAAAGTAAACTTTTTTAGAATTGAAAAGAAAGGAAAATAATTCGTTTTGTCAGTTTGGATTCAGTTTTTGGAATTGAAGAGAAAGGAATTCTTTTTGAAGAATTCAAAATTGGAATGAAATTGAAATTTAAATTATTGATTATTTAATAATCAATTCGTTTCTATTTGTTTCTATCAAATATTTTTTGCAGGGTGGTTACAATGAAACGAAACGGCGATTGAAACATTACGTCGAAACGGATTATCACACAATTTCTTTTGGTAATCGAACGAACTCACGCCGGAAGAACTCAACGCCCCAAAATGTACAACCTCCGGGAACACGCGCTTCTGACAGCGTTGACTAACACACCCCAATGGAAACAAGATTGAATTGAATATTACATTTAATATTAAATCGAACACAGAAAACTCAGCCCTTTTTTAACATTAAATTTAATGTATAACTGCATTCTTTTCAATTCGATGGGTATGAAATTTAATATTAGATTTAAAATTTGAAATTTTTATTTGAAATTTGAAGTTTTAAATTAAATTCAATAGTAGATAGTGCTCAAATTTGTACTTCTGATTTAACATTAACTGTAATATTAAATTTAATCTTATTTTTCACATTATAACTAACATATTTTTCAGTAGGGGAGAGACGACGAACGGAAAAGCTTGACTTTTGATTTCAACATTTTGGGTGGAGGATCGTTTCGGGAGACACTGATCGACATCTTTATTTTATATATTCTTCCCCCAAAAAGCTTCTGAGAACTAAAACTTAATTTTTATTACTCCTAATTTTTTTTCCTTCAAATAACTCACTTTTCCAAACGAGTGCTGCAAAAGCTAATTTTTGACACTCATCCGAAAGTACGGTTTCATCTACCCTCATTTACAACTCTCACCAGAATATCTTCAGTGTCCCCGGAAACCCTCACGTATCTACGCCGTGTCATATGCATAATATATACACATACATTCTTGCCGATACCTATATATGTATATATATATTATATAACTCCGAATTACTTGAAAAGACAGTACATGTACATCGTCCAACGTATAAATATATCATTTGCGGCTGAAATGTAAAAAACCACGATATGCTTGTGTCCGTCGCAGCTCCTGCGAATTCGACGGTCTGCAAATGAAACGACCCGGAGCCGGGGAACGAATTTCGTGCACTGAGAAAACTAATTTGTAAAAGCTGCAAAAACATCACGATATATATCGTAAAGTGTACGATTCTTTCGTAGCATTTACGATACATTCGTACACTTTACGATACATATCGTAAAGTGCACGAATTTTTCGTCGCTTTAACGAATAAGTTTTCTCAGTGTGAGCGCTTGTCTCCACGTTCGCTATATACACCGTCATTATTTCGTCGCGCAATGTCCCCCGAAAAAAAAGAAAAGTCGATATGTCTTCTTAGTCGGCTTCCGCCGAAACCGCGTTACCATTCGCCGAGTCCTTCCGCGGCGATTAATCATTAAGGGAAACGTCGCGCTCGCAAACTCGAAACCGCGGGGCAAAGTTGAAGGTTCAAGTACCGAGCCGCTGTGTCGATCGATAATTCCGCCCGGCGTCGGGACGTGTAAATTGTAAATGCAAAAGTCAACCAACCGGTGCCTCGTTACAAGCGCAACGCTCGCGAAATTCATCCCGCGGCGGAGAAATGCGGTCGAACCTACGAGGAGTCCGTCGGACTCGAGGCAGACTCGGCGGAGCCGCGTGGGACAAACTCTGGCTTCCGTCTGGAGACAGTCTGGAAACAGTCTGGGTAGTCTGGCAACAGTTTGGAAGCCAGAGTGTTCCTCGTCCC
This sequence comes from Ceratoteleas bidentatus, assembly GCA_022817645.1. Taxonomy (NCBI): domain Eukaryota; kingdom Metazoa; phylum Arthropoda; class Insecta; order Hymenoptera; family Scelionidae; genus Ceratoteleas; species Ceratoteleas bidentatus. The sequence continues at coordinate 25,219 of JABFPB010000504.1, forward strand.
ACGAGGAAATGTGTTGAAGGAATGGTTGAACGGGGGAAAAGAGGGGGGGGGGGAAGAACACAAGGTTGTCCAGGGGAGAGGGAGGGAGAAAAGTCTTCGAGACGATACGATAAAACTAAAACCTCGTCCGGATCGTCCGCGAAGAATTTGTCCGCGCCAAGAGCAGAGCTCTAAAAACCGCTCCTTCGGGAAGTGGAGAAGGAAAGGTTCGAAGGGGATTCGGTGAAAAGTAAAATTGTGTCTCCCTCTAACCGATTTCCTTCTGCATTTTCATCCTAACCCTAAGAAAAACTGGGTTGGAAGTATAAATGGAATTTGAGTGTGGAAACAATTGTGGATCCAAGCTTGGTTGAAGTATCCATTAAGTGTATCTAGGGTTCCATGACTGGAATTCCTAGATGGGTCCCATGAATGGATTTCCAATCATGGTACCTGGTTAGGAATAGTAGATGGAACGAATCTTGAACCAAATATCTATTCACTGTACCTAGATGGGTCCCATGAATGGATTTCCTATCACGGGAACTATGCAGGAATAGTGGATGTTCCTAGATGGATAGAAATTCCTAGATGGGTTTCATGAGAGGAATTTTTATGAGTTTCGTGATAGGAATTCCTAGATGGATTCCATGATAGGAATTCCTAGATGGATTCAATGATAGAAATTCCTAGATGGATTCCATGAGAGGAATTCCTAGATGGATTCCATGATAGGTATTTCTAGATGGTAAGGATTCCTAGATGGTTCCATGATAAGAATTCCTAGATGGTCAATCATGGAATCTGTGTATGAATAGCATACAGATATGGAACCAGGTTTGAACTAGCTTGGTTCCACAATGGTTTCCAGACTCAAATTCCATTTATGCTTCCAAACCAGTTAGGGAATCGAAAGACCGCTTTTTAGAGTCTACAGTCTGCCTTGCCGGACAATAAAAACCGTATAATAATGGTAATAATTCATAATAATAATAATCGTCAATAATGGTAATAATGCATAATAATTAAGAATAATAATAATACATTAGAATAATTAATTTACGCGTATAATACTATGGTACAGGACATAAGTACATTGGTTTAGTGATTGCAGGCTGCTCCTCTCATATCACAGCGAGGGGCGCTGCCGGGCCCGCGGTTCCTTACATACTTTACACCGTCGCTTCGGGGGTGGCGCCGCGGCGCCTCAGCCTCTCTCGCGCGGTTCCTCTGACATGCGTGTGTACCGTAAGTAATGCGTACGACAATCCTTAAGCCTAAGTGCGAAAAAGACCATCACTAGCGCGGAATCATGGACGGTCGGATACGGGAGGCTCACTAAAACACGCTCAAGTCCCATCAAAATATGCTTCCTCAGTTAACTCAGTTAACTTTGGTTAACTCGCGCCGAGCGCTGTTTGATTCGGCTCCGTCGCGGTAGCTAAATGCCTCGTTATTAATACGTAACAAAACCCCGGGGTTCCAACTGAGCACCGAGATTATTTCAATGGGACGAAGTTCGTTAGAGATCGAGCTCAGTCTGCGCGCGAGTCGCTGGAAAAAAATTTTTTTGCTTTTCGCATTCGCGCCTGTCGTTGCGGATCGTTGGCTTCCGGTTGTTGCCTGCCTCGCTCGCGACCTCGATTTTTTCGGCGCATCGCCGGATCGGCTGGGTGGTAGCGATCCGCCGATCCGCGGCTGAGAGTCGACGACACCTGTCGACCAGTCGGGTTTACTTTTTTTACAAGTTAAGACTAGTGTAACAATAGGAACATGGTGTCTTGTCCGCCGGTTCCGTGACCCTGTCGAGGGGATATGTCCAGAGTTCGGGGGCGCCGGGAATCGACGGCGCCGACGTCTACGGATTGTCTGTGCGACGTCTTTGGTATGGGGTGGAATTGAAAAATAAAATGGTGGGGGCGATTCGGGACTGACGGTCTAACGAAGAAAATAGTGGATTTCGCACCAAGGGCGGAAAGGAGGTTCTTTTGTCCGAGGTACGAATTACTTTTTTTGCCCGCATAAAAATTTACTTTTTGGGGGGGTGCAAAGTTATCCATTTTGCGGCCGGTATAGAGGAGGAAAAAGTAACTTTTTGTGCAGGTTGGAGAAAAGATTGTGTGATGAGTCGGCATTGGGCTGCAAGATTTACATGAACCGTTTGCATATATTTATGTAAATATTTTTTTTGTTTTTGGGATTTACAAATCCTTTAGAGGAAGAATTTTATAATTAAAGAAATGTTAAAAAATAATTTTCTGTGGAAATACATCAGTTGTACAGAATTTAAATAAACCTTGCAAGTCAATGTGGATTCATCTTTACGTAAATTGTATGTAAATTATATACATAAAATTGGGATTACTGAAAAATGGGGTTGACATCAAATTTACATGAAACGTATGTAAATATGGTTATCAGGGGATTTTAAGTGCTTGGAAAGATGTGCCGATTTGCGACCGATTTGGTATTTCGTTCCAAAGAACATAGATTAATTTAAAAAATATAATTAATTTCAAGATTACAATTAATTTCAAAAATTAATTGTATTGCAACATAAAATCCGCAGCCAATATATGAAATGTATTATATATTGGCTTTTAATTTTTTCATATCATTTCATTTTGAAATTCTATTTTTTTTGAAACAAGAAGAATTTGAGAAATGGTTTCGTTTATTTAAGGTGAAATGGAAGTTTGCATATTTTTGTAGAAAAGTTGCAAGATTAAAACTTGTTCGTAGAGTGGTACTCATTTTCCTTGACCTGTCAATGGTAATTAAGTAATTGGCTTCAGTGATATTTTTAAAATACTTGATTCGTTAAGTGTTTTTTTCCGAAAAGATTTTATCGAGACGATTTTTCTTGAAATATTTACATGTTCGTAATAAAAATGAATGCACAACGTCATAACAAGTCGATTCTTTGAGGATCATATACCGTCATAAAACAGACCTGGAACCTTTCGGCTCTTCAAGAAGGCATAAATCAATTCCTTTCTCTCAATTTCGAGTAGTTTCAAAATTACAAATAAAATACGACTTCGATCCACATTACCCCTTCATATATATTTTATAACATCCCATAATCTTCAAAAGACCGTCTCTTTATACCTTTTTTAACTTTCCACAAATTCTGCTTTTTATCCATAAACTTCTTTTTCAGTATAAGCAATATTCTTTTCCATTTGCCATTTCACATATTTTATTTCTTTCTTTTCTTCACATCTTTCCAGCGCCATTTCCTCCATTCTCTGTAAAAAAATGTGTTATAGAAGCGTAATGCATTTCAATTACTTCTTATTACGTTTAATTGACTTTTTGAAAGACATAGAATGCAGCTGGCATACAAGTAATGCTTCTTGTAGATTTATTTCATTTAGTTTCAAGGTTAGGGATAGAATTCCCATTTTTGCAACATAATTTTACGGTGCGGAGATGAATTTACGGAGAGCCTCCGTAAATCAAGCTGCCATCCGTAAAATTACTTTGCAAAATCCGGATTTCAACCGTGACGTTATGTATTATTTACACGGGAGAGCATGACCTTCATCATATCCAATTGAAAATTTGTTTGAAAAAGTAAATTTTAACAAATCGAAAGTAATTGAAATTGAATACGTTTCTATCATAGTAAATCGAAACCGTTAGGGACCGATAGAAATCTCACGGATACAATGAGGTTTTCATTCGTTCCGCCATTGCTTAAACATAATTGCCATGACCAGAAAAAAGTAAAACAAATTCAGTCATTCGAAACGATAGAAATGTGCCTGATACGAAATGCTGTCAATATATCTAGAGATAAGTACTTTTCGAAAAAAATGTTTTTTTTTATTTTGAAATTTCTCTTTGAGTAAATCATTAACATAATGAACAATACCATTATATGCAAACCTAATTACTTAAAAGTATATATGACTTGAGAAAAAAATTATAATTACATTTTTAATATTAATTGAACATTTTCGAAAATGTACTTAAATGGCTATTGTCGGAAGCCACAAAATATATGGTGGTGAATGGAACAGCGAAAAAATACATATGAATTTATAAAACATTTATACAACATAAAATATCATACATATTATTAAGATACATTTTCTCATATTTCTGTATATGTTTAATATGTGATATTCAATCATATGATATTCAATCATATTTAATATTGTCTTCTATAAAAAAAAACATTCCTTATGGGTGCAACCCATAAGTAATTGTAAAAAGTCTATGAAAATCGCGGAAATAAATTATTAGATCCCCTTTGTATTCTGATCACAGATTCGCTTGAAAACCTCGCCTTGAATCCGCAAGATTACACTCAGAAAAATTATTTAGTATGTCCAAATAAATGCATATGTCCTCAATAAAAAATCTATTTCTATTTCCACCAAATGAAAATTATTTAAGTAAATAAATCTTTTATTTCATTTAAATAAGCGTACTTAACTGAAATAAAAAATTCGTTTGCTACAACTTTAACTCAATTAATTTACCACGTACCTTTAAAAATATCATTCTTTTAAAATAAGAATATCATTTTTAATGCAAGGAAAATCCTCTTATTATAAGAAGAACTCTAATAACATACCGCGTGCCTCTTATTTTAAAAGCACCTTTTAACTTTTTTATTTAATATTAAATATTAAAATTTAATATTAAAATTCATATTGCGTTTATAAAAATCATATTATAGTAAAACAATAGTATTAAATCTAATATTATTTTTAATATTAAACTAAATTTAATATGAAATAAACTTTAAATTTAATTTTAAATTAAATTTAAAATTAAATTGTACCTCGTCCTGCTGTATATATTTAATTACATGTAATTTTCATATTAAATTTAATATTATATTTTTCAGTAGGCAATACTTCATTATTTAAGTCCTCTTAATTTCAAGATTCTTCACAATAAAAAAATGATTCTAACTGAAACAAATCACTTTATTATCGGTAAATAAATATTTTTCTCCGCGGTCAGTCTCTCGGTTTCGCATTCCCTATTTTTGACACGCCAGTCCCTCTCAGTGTCTCATCGTTCGGCGCCCGTCGATTCCCGGAAAGTCGAACGGAGTCGGCGTTCACGCGGCCAGGCCTTCGCCCCTGGGCGTCGGCGGCGGCGCCAAATGCGCCGACGGCGGCGTCGGGTTGCTCTCGGGCCGGGGCGGCGCGTCCCGCTCGAAGTGGTGGTGCTGCAGCGCCTCGGCGCCCCACGCCGGCAGACCCGGCGAGCTCTGGCTGCTGGCGTTGTTGGGGCCCGCGGCGGCGGCCGAGTGCGCGGCCGACGGCGCCTGGAAGAGCATCGCGCCGGCCGCGAACGGCGACTTGGCGTCCCCCAGGGGCCCGTTCCCGGGCGACATGGGCTGCTTGTCCAGCGGGAACCCGGCGCTCCCGTACACCGAGCTGAACAGGCCGGCGTACTTGCTGACGCCGCCCGAGTGCGTCGGCAGGCCGTTGCTGTTTTGTATCACCGAGATCTCGTTCAGCTGCAAAGAAAGGCAGAGCGGACGAATTAAGGGGGGCTACACGTGGCGGCAGCTTTTACCATATTAGAAATTTCGTATTGAAACATATTGAATATTTTAAGTGTTTTTATTCAATTTGAAGTAAATTTTTATTAAATTTGTGTGAAAAAAATCATCCACAATCAGGACTCGATCTCGAGCCTCCGGGTTCTAAGTCCGGTATCTTAACCGCTGGACCAGGGAGAGTTCTGACTGTGACTGTTGAATTGGAAATATGACTTATTTCCAATACATCTGCTTCATATTATCATATGAAGCAGATCCTTGACGAGTGGTATTTTGAATAGAACGGTTACACTCATATGTCTCGGTGGCCTAGTGATTAAGATACTGGACTTAGAACTCGAAGGCTATTTCGGTTAAACGTAACTTATACGTAAAGTCGGTGATTATGCTATGCCTGAAACATACAGTTTGAAAAATCATAATATGTTTCAATGTGTTTCAATATGTAATTTTTAATATGGCAAGGTCAGTTGCTTCCTATTGGCCGAGAATGAATTCGGAGAGAAAAGTTGTAATAAAATGAGGGTACCTATGTGTGTATAAATGTAAACAATGTATAAAATTGTAGTGGTAGAAAGGATTGTAATACTGTAATCTTATGGGTCGCTATTGGTTTCGATTTGATACAATTTAAATTTAAGTTGATTTCAAATTCGATATAATTTGAAGAAAATGTTATCAAATTGTATAGATATACCAAACTGTATCAGTATTTTGGCAAAAATTAATTGTAAGTAATTGTATTAAATGGTATATCATAATGGCGGTAGAATCGGACTCGAGACTTCCAGTTATAATTTGCGGCAATTTGGATACAATTTAATAGAATTACTTTGATTAAATTATTGAAAAAATGCTGATTTCTTATTAGTCGCTATTGGTTCCGATTTGATAAAATCTATACATTTTTATGCAAATTGGTAACGGGTTCGGTTTGCAATTAGAACTTTTAATTTTAATTGATTCTCAGTTTCTGAGTTAGAGAGAGTGGAATGCGATTTTCGATGTCCAGATGTGAAGAGAGACTTGGTGTCTCGTGGGAGCATGGCACTAGAGAATGTCTATGTGTTCCAGGAAAAGAAAAATGATGGAACAATTTTCAAAACGAGTCAGTTCTGAGTGAATCCCGAATTGAAAAAATTAATTTGATTTTCAATTCCATTCTATTCTATTCTATTCTCAATGATTTCAACGACAAATTTTAAATTAGAAAAAAAATTCAGTTTTGTTCAATTCCACTGCTTGTATTCAAAAGTTTAACTTGAATTCATAAACTGGAATTTATTAAACTATGATAACATTAAAACCAGATTAAATGATTTTCAAAAATATCAGATCAGCGCGGAATTTGGCTAAAAATCCAATTCTTCTCTATTCATTTCTAGAGAGAGAAAATGTTTTTCGTAAAAAATGAATGCTTTTCAATTAGAACATTACTATTGACATTTGGTCAGGTCGAATCAATGTTTCTAACTCACATAAAATTAATTCCGTTTAAGGCCGAAAATGTACGATTCATCGAACAAACGAACAGTACAGGTTTAATCGGGTTGAATCGTATGTAATCGAGAATTAATTGTCTAATTGAAAATTTTTATTTATTTGTCCAATGTAGATAGTTGGAAAATTAGTAGAAAATCAAGAAACAGTTTAGTGTAATATATAAATTGTCAATCATTTGATTACCATATAAAAACGTTGAATAACTCAATTTAGAAATATTTAACAAGTTATTTTAACAATGACCCGATTACTTATATTATATATACTCTCATTGATTACTTATATTAATATATACTCTCATTGATTGTAACTGTCGTTGACAAAATTGGAAACAACAAACAATTAATCAAGCGCCAAAGTTAATTAAACTGAAATTGAAAATAAATAGATTGTTATGCTTTAACGATTTTGATTACGGCAAAAATTCGAATTCTTCAAATCTTTGGTGTCTTATTCTTCCATTTTTTCTTCTATTTTTTAATTACATTAAAATATTTTTTTATTAGTAGAACATAGTTAAATTATTATCAAAATAAACACAGATAGTTTTCAAAGTCGATTTTTTTAAACTGTTACTTTAACTAGAATTGAAAAGACAGAAAAGAATTCGTTTCGTCAGATTGAATGCAGATTTTTAAATTGAACATAAACGAATTCTTTTTGAAGAATTCAAAATTCCCTCAACGAGCCCAAAGTTCCATAAACGTTTGGCGAACGTTTAGCTGAATGTTGTCTGCAGGTTTCTTAAACGTTCCAAACGGTCTATAAGCATTTACGGAACCGACTATTGTCCGGCTGTGGGAGGTTCTCTGAACGTTTCTGGAAACGTTGCCTCAACGTCGCGAAACGTTTCACAAACGTTGCAATAATTTATTTTAAATAATTTCTTAAATCATCGAAAGGTTTCCTGAACTTTTATAGAACGTTTCGAAACATTTACTTTATTAAAAAAAGATATCACTCGGAATCGAACTCAAGCCTCCAAAGTGCCAGGAGGACGCCCTAACACTGAGCCACGAGACTTATATGTGAACAAGACTTTCTTGTTGATATCTCCCAGCATACGTTTTCACAAACGTTTAGAAAACCTCCCACAGCCGAACTTTCGGCTCTCTTGGGGTGGTCGTTGGAAAACTGACAAATCACCGGAATAGAGTGGAATAGAATGTAATTGAAATTGAGTTTATGAATTCGGAATCTTTCCACCGAGGAATTCATTATTTAACTATCAATTCTTTTCTATTCACTTTTATCAACTATTTGTTGATAAAAGTGATGTGACCTTCCCATCTGGACCTCGGCAGGCGCTTAAGCGTTACCGCTATTAATGACCGATTTAATAAATCATGAAACGAAATCTACAAAACTGTCATTAACAACTGTAGAACTTGACGACGATCGTACCATTTTAGAGTTTTGCATTATAACGTACTTTTGGCTGGACTCCGTTAAGGAATGGCGGATGAAGGTACGGATAGAAGAGGTCCGGCCGCCGTTGCAGAAATTCCGAGTCCTTGGGGGTGATGGGCAGCGGCGGCAGGTCCAACGACATTCGCCGCCCGCGCCGCGACGTTCCGTTTGTCCACATATGCGTTCCCGTGTGCACCTAGGACAGATCGGGACTGGATGAGCCGCGGGTCGAATTTCCAACCGGGTGGCTGACCGGTGACCGGTGGTCATTGTCATCGAGCTCTTGGGGCACCGGGTTCGTAGCGTTAGTACAAGCGTTAGTACTGGCGGCTTACTGGCGTTAGCGCGAGAACCTCAGCGGTCGAGTCAAGGTCAAAGAGAGCGGTCAGACGACGAGCGCGCGGGGTTAGGGTTAGGTTCAGAGATAGACAATCGGAGGGTGTGCGTTGTCGTGCAAGTACCTTGAGATTGCCCTTGGTCGTGAAGGCCTTGTGGCAGATGTCGCACTTGAACGGTTTGTCGCCGGTGTGCGTTCGCATGTGGATCTGCAGCGCCGAGGACGAGGAGAAATTCTTATTGCAAACCTGGCACAAGTGTTTGCTGGGCATGCCTGCAAATACACACACAAATATCGCTAAGCTGTCGCTGCCTATCGATCAGTGGCATCGCTTCGGTCCCTACTTTCGGGGTGGGATAGGTTGGGGTGGGAAAGGTACGTGGGGAAAAAAAGTTCAATTGAACCATCAGCAAAAATGGAGTAGGAGCATTTTGAAACAAAAGGTTTCGCTTTTGAGTCAAGGCTGAATTGCTGTCTTCCAATATCGCTTATTGTTTAAGAAAGGTCACTATTAGTTTCAGTGCAAGATTGCTGTTGGTTCAATGTCATTCTTTCTCCTTGTGAAGGTGGCAGTAAATGGGATACCCTGTTGAAAAAGACCATTAGGACTAGTTGTTAACTGCACTTTTAATATTTTGTCGAAGTATGGTCTATTCGTCTCTAAGTTAGGTTTGAATCTAATGGTATTTTCCAACTGGAAGGGAGAGACGAAGCGATGAACTGTTTAATTCTGCGTCGAACGGTAGGTGGCTAAGTATTATGGCTCCTTCCAGACGCGGTCTCAAAGGTAAAAAGCGCGTCGAGTCGTCAGGTCGGCAAGTCTCTAGCGGTCAAAATCGTGTCTACAACGAATAGCGTCAGAGCAGTTATTGAGAGGATAGTTAGCGAAAGCGGGGTCGCTCAAATGGTCGGCAGAACGCGGAAGCAGTGGTACCAGTCTCGATGGACCGCATTCTCGTAACCTAGTACCATGGTAGAGTACAGCGGAGTGACATTCGGGGATACATATCTCGTCGACTTTGCGAAGTGGTCGTCGTAATCGGCCGTTACACTGACATCTGTTTTACCGAATTTCCGTTGAGTTTCAGTTACTGTTACGCGTGCTGTTGAGGTTTCGTATTGTCGTTCGGTAGATACGGGGTCCGCAAACGAGGACACCGAGTGAATTAGAGATGCGCGAGTCGTAGTCGTTGCGATTATGGAGGCCTTCGTTGCCCGCATGTTATCGAAGATACAGGCAACAAAAGTGTCAATAGCCCATTTGCAATCTTTCAGTTATGTGGCGTAACGAAATTCTATCCTACATCGATTAGGTATGTACCCCCACACTAGAGTTCAAGTCTCAGAATCGTTCGCTCGATGAAAATGCTGTTAAGGATACAGTCCACTTTGTTGAGACAAACTCAGTTTTTTGTATATGCGCCATTTTGGAAAACCGTCGACATCTTGTCCTAAAAAAATTCTAGATTGTTGTTAAAAGTCCAATAAATATTTCGCTGAAAGCCCGAAACCAATATCTTGACCATCAAGAACAAAATCGTAAAAGTTACTTTTTGCGCCAACAAAGTACACTGTACCCTCAAGTAATTTTGAGCGTTGTAAGTGTTTTATTTCCGGTCGGAAGGAGGCACGGCGGTGCACTTACTGCACGGTCTCTTCGGCGCTGGCAGCTCGGCTTCCGGTGTCGCGCGCTTCACCGATGACTCGATGGCTGACGGTGGCATCGGTGGTGGCGGGGGCGGCGGAGGCGGCGGGGGTGGCGGCAGGTTGTTCGGCTCGTCTGCGCGCAGCGGACTCTGCGAGGACTCGCGATCCGCCGCGACCTGTTGCTGCTGCTGCTGCTGGGACTGTGGCTGTCCGGGTGACTGCTTCGCGTCGCTGAAGAGGTGCGCCGGCATGTCCCGGATCTTGTGGGTGAGCATGTGCTGCTTCATGTTACCCTGCGAAGCAAACGGTCGACGTTTTCGCACGTGAGTTTACAGACTACAGGCGGTGGCGGGGGAGGGGTTATGCTAATGCGGAATTTTGTATGATCTTGTATGCGATTAGTGGCAATTGCTGCTTTGAGATGGAACGATTGCGGATCGAACACGGAACGCAGGACTTTCTAATGCGGTCCAAGGTGTCGGATTCGGACGGACTGTCTGGCTTCTAAGCTTTGGCACCGGTACCTTTGTTTCGCAAGAATGCTGCACTGAGAAAAACAGAGAGTTAGACCAACTAAATGCGACTTCAGTTAATGAGGCTTTGGTTAAGAGTACTGAATCGAGTTCGGTCAACTAAGGAGATTTAGTTGATGTAACGTGAGTCGTTTTTCCAATGCAAGGCTTTAGTGGGCAATTGCGGGATTTTTTGGGAAACAACTATTGTGGTCCACGAGATCCTTGGCATCATACCTGAGAGAATTCGTCTATCCGCACTGAGAAATTCTTTCGAACTCGCTCAATGCAACTCTTTTTTGGAAGCTTGCCTTCCCAATCTTTAGAGGATGGATGGATCACTACACAAGAATTTCCCAGTGCGAAAACGTGTGCTTCAGTTCAAAAACAAGTCTTTGACTCTACTACCAAGTTTAACCAGCAAGTTGATAACTACCAACTGGTCTTCTTCCCAAATCTCTTCTAGACCAAGATCTTCTAGACCAAGATCTACTAGATCAAGATCTACTAGATCAAGATCTACTAGACAAAGACAATATTTTTGACAATCTACAACCGTTTCTAGTAATCGATCCCCCATCTCCTAATCCTTTTATCCGAACAACTAGATCCCCAATGTCGTTGCCACAATGGTTGTTTCCCGAATGCAAAACTCAAGTCTCGTGGATTGTGAAGCCCTTACCAGGAAAACGGGGTCCGAGGCTAGAAGACCGAGGGCGGATGGCATCAGCGGGGGCAGGCGTACTTCCCCGTAGACGGCTGCGTGAGCAGACGTCAGTCCCCGCCCGCCGTCGGGCCTTGTCCGCCCCCGGCTTTTAGCATCCTCAGGCCGCCGTCGCCTGCGCTTGGGCTTCCTCGGCGGCAGCGCC
>JABFPB010000505.1:0-37003 GCA_022817645.1 Ceratoteleas bidentatus
TTCATTCCGACGTCTATACAACATTGTTACGACGTCGTTCGCTAACGTCGTATACCGTCTAACGACGTCGATCTGACGTCAATACGACGGTACATTTCTGCCTGGGTAGCTGTTTTACTTTAAAATACTTGTGAAACACGTCGTTTTTGCAATGTTTTCTCTCCATATGGAGTTACAGCAGGTCCACTCTTTAACGGTGTCAAAAGCTAGTCGGAGTTAAATTTCTCCGTAATTTAACTCCGACTAGCGCTACATTGCGCATGCGCAGCAGACAAAATGACTCCGCGTGATGTGAATTTTCACTCCATTATTGTTACACTCACACTGTATCCTCAAACTCCATGAATGTTTTACCGTGCTCTCTTTTCCAAGTTCGAGTTCCCGAAAACATTTTTTTTTTCAATCGAGCATCCTTGAAATCTCGAAAAACCTGTTCTCCGTTTCATTTGTACAACACGCTAAATCAGTATCTCCATTTTTAAACGCCAATGTCGGTGAATAAATAAACGAAATCAGCTGTTTGCATTGGGCAGCGCGGAAAAATGGCATTAACAATGAATGGCGCCAATTTTTTGCGCCCCTCTCCGCGTATAAATAACCCATCTGATTCCCGATGCGCTGCGTCCTCGAGATACATTTTTCGTTATATTTTGACTCGGGCGCACTTGTACACCGGCGTTAAATTATTAAACCCGCTGCATATGTAATTGTACTTAGAATAGAGCTGGTGCATTTTGTATAATGCTTGTAGAGAATTTGCCAAGGAGAGGGAGAAGGTGGAGAACCGACAATCGTTTCTCAAGCTGCGCCGACAACAGCAGCTGGAGCGCGAGCTCAACGGTTACGTCGAGTGGATCTGTAAAGCAGGTTAGACGGCGCGCTAGAGCCAGCCAGTGTTTACCTTTTGCGTATCGTAATTATCCGCAGATCCCGCTTATTTTATGTATCCGTCGAGCGATTGTCGCAACACGTGAGTTGGTCCGGACCCTCAGATGGAACGACGGGTGACCTCACCGTGAATTAAAAAAATTCTTTTTGAGTTTTCGAATGTCGCCCTTTTGTTAATTTTGCAAATTTCAAAAAAATCGTATGGTTCCGGCTAGATTATTGTACTGGGAATTCGAGATGGTAAGATAGTTTGCGTTATGATTTCGGGATTCTGATAACGGGATCTGAATCAGCATTAAATTTTACATAAGATATGATGGGGCACATATTTTTTCAAACCAATTTTCATACAAAATATGAACGCTGAAAAACGTCGTCCAAATCTAGGACTCATTTCAGGACTTAATAGGTTAAGTTTCTACAATTAAGTTACTAATTAGTTTGCCTATCTAGTAACTATACCAGACCTTTCTAGTAACTGAGCAAATTTTTTACTTGGGGTTTCTAATTTTTTACAAAATTCAAGATAATTTCTCATTTTTAGAGAGCTCTGGGTGGGTTCCCCCTTGATTCTCCGAGCTAACTGAAACTTAATCGTTATGACGGAAGAAGAGAATGGACCGGTTGAAATTAAATATTCCGAATCAGCCGACTTAAACTTAAACACCACCGTTCCATCGGAATCGCGGACAACTCGCGCGCTAGTTTTAAATAAGCCGGCACGGAACTTGAAACGAGATATTTCATTTTTTAGAGGAAGTCATTCTGGCCGAGGAGAGAACGACGGAGGAAGAAAAGGCGCACATAATAGAAGGTTTGTTTGTCGTTTTTTCGTCCGTCTTCGGGGGGAGAGCCGCGCGAAACATTTACTCATATATTCATGCTATTTGCTCGTGATGATAAATTCCGGCGAATTTATAATCGCGAGGAGCGCAGTTGCCGAAAAGCGTGGGCGAAATGGCACGCGGGATTGCGTTCCGAGGAAACGTTTCCCGAGGAACGTAGACAGTTTTAGACATTTAGAACGTTTCCGGCCTTCTTCGTTGGCATGCATCTTGAATGTCGGGCGAAAATAATCGGCGTGCTTTTTGTGCGCGGCTTTTTGCAGCGAGGAGGAAAGCCGCGGCGAAAAAGAAGAGGCTGAAGAACTTGGGAAAGAGCAAAAGCACGGATACGGAGGAGGAGGACGCCGAGGACGACCAGGATGATGGTGAGTTGTATTTTTCCGTTCTCTAAAATGGATCGGACTCTCACTTTCGAAGCTGACAATCCGCGTAAAGGCGAAGAATTAACGAGCAAACGCGCCCGTTACACTGAGGGAAATCGTATGGTTTGAAATAAGCAAAAATTTGGAGTTGAGGTGGAGTAAAGTTGTTTTTATAAAAATTTTGAACTATTTGAAGTAGGAAAAGTAGTCCATTAAAAAAGTAGAAGTATTGGCGTAGACCTGTTACGAGTAAAGTAATGTAAAATACTTCGTCGGATCTTGTTTTCTGTTAATTTTATTTATTGTTTATCTGTCTACGATTTTGAAGAAAAATCGCATATTCATCCAATCAAAAGCACAGGAGAAATTTTTGCAGTAAAATAAAAAAATGTAATATTTGGGATATTTGGAAGAAAACTGAAATGGAATATTTGCAAATTAAACACGTCTATCCTCGATTCTACGCTTAGAAGCCTATATTCATTTGACATTAGAAACAATGTTCAATAAAAACACCAAGGGTTCATAATGAACTTCGTAAGTAAGTTCATACTTTCGAAAATTCAAACGCAAATTCGCGAAATCACAATTAATTGTTTGACCGGTTTTTCTTCAAAATCGCCGATGTAATTCATAAAACTTAAAAATTAGTTAATCATTAAACTTACATTAAATTTACGTTAATCGTTGAAATCTTCACTAATAGTGCACATGAATTATATAATTCATTATAATATTATTTATTAAATATATATTTCGAAGTATATAATTATATAATTCATCAACATATGTTTAGTTGAGTCGTATTGATTTCTCTTTAGTTTCGCTACTCAAAACTACCAGGATTTCTCTCAGTGTATGCCAACGCGGAAAATAATCGGAACCCGTCTCGATGAAATCTCGGTTCACACGTCCGAGGCCTTAATTTTTCAAAAACAATTGCATCAATAACAAAACATTCATACTGACGCGAAACAACTGTGAACAGCCTTGAAAACGGTAATTGAACAGGAAACATTTGATCTCGACGTGGATAACGTTCAATGACCATTTTTATCGTTTTTCCAGAGATACGTTTTCACAAAAGTAATTAAAACGTACTTGCAGTTTATGAATATTTACCGTTACTGGAGTATCTGCATGAACTTCGAACTGAGAGATTGTTTACGTTTCCTTCATTCCGAGTTGATCATTGCGTCTTTTGTCGGCCTGGCGAACGCGAGTGGATGAAAATCGAGACCATCGCGCTTAGCTTGCTAATTAATTCGTCGCTTCTGACGATCGGGGGAAAAATTTCGCGTGTATCGATTTTGACCGATTTCCGTTTGCCAGCTAGATTGTTTACCACGTTAAATATCGTTGAAAAGTACCTAGTCACCCTCGTTGAAGAACAATAATCCAACTGTTCGTTCCATTGCGAGTAGCCACTATTATTAACCACTCGTACTCCCTCGTTAATGAATTATTACAATAGATCCCCAGAAGTTACTTACTCCTTGAAACCTGATTTCTATTGTGTATTGAGTTTCGAATTTTAGAGAATTGACCTAAATCGTTGCGCCGAGTTTCTCGTTACAAATGCATCGTATGTGTTCGATTTTGGAACCTATAGATTGACCTTCCAGCGATGTCGCCATGACACGTCGTTTGAGTCATACTTGCAACCACTCTTGTCAGTTTTCATCTTCCTCCATTAAACGCCATAAATTTTTAAGATCCAATTCAACACATGAATTCTAGCAAATAAGATGACAGCGTTAAGCCAATAAGCACCCTTTATAATTTTGTCGATGAACATTCTAAACACACGCTATCAGATGATCCTCTTGTTTCAGAGCCTAAGAAAAAACTGAAAGGTAATTACAAACTCTGAATGTAACAGTATTTATCGTAACTCGTAACTGGCTACTTTGTTTCGTTTTTATATAATTGTTTGTGTTGATGTATCGAGTAACAAATACTGTGCCAGTAATGTAATCATTGTGCGTAATACACTCACACAACCACGTAAACATTCGAGTCACCCACAACAGAAAATGTGATGGAATGAATTTTCAAGACAGTTTTTGAGTAAGAAGTTTTTATACAATACGACCGGTCTTAAGGACCCAAAGGCGAGATAAATACTCGTTGCTTGACCTCATGTTAGAAACATGGCTATTTTTTACGTTAATCGTATTAGCGTGTCGACATTGCCACAAAGCAACCATACAATCAAGCTGGTGGCGCTAGTAGTTAGTTTCATTATTGTTTTCGATAACATTTTGGCTGCGTGTGGTAGGCTGCCAGACAACAGCACGAACAAATAGAATAGGACATGTATCATTTAAAGTTGCTTATAACTTTCGGATTTTTTCACACGATGAATTTTCGAAACTTCAGAAAACACCGTTGAGTTATTATACTCACAAAACACAATTGACTTTTTGTAAATCACGACAGATAACAGGATCGCAATTTACGTCTCGAATTGCGACATAGAATAAATACGCTGGGAAACGTGTTTTCCTTGATGTCCAATTCGAACCGGTATGATGCTGTTGACCGATCCACGTGAAGTATCTCGGAACACTGCACAAGTTCACCGTTACAAACCATATAAATAATGAAGCGACACAAATTGTATCAAGAAAATGAACAACCATAGATTCGTATATTAGTTATGAGTCGTTGTTATTAGTTAGGACATGAAAGAGTAGAAATATTTAGTTAGCAGTTCATCCGAATTTCCCATAGAAAGTTAGATTATGGTTACTGTTAAAGCGTGACTAATAAACAATGAATTATTAGGCTTTAGTATGGCTCATTCGATATCGACAATGATTTGCTTTGACTGGATGCAAGTTTTATAAAAATTGCTATACTCTACGACACTAACTGCAGTGCCTATTTGGTACAGAAAAAGAGAAGTTTTGAGCCGTCACGATAATTAATATGATAGTGTATATTATTTAGATTTGGTATGTTTTCCCTCTAATAAATATTTAGAAAGGATATAAAGTAGAAAGATTATAAACTGACTTAGATTTACATATTTCAGCGGCCCGAAGCTTACACTCGAAATGGCGCTGTTATCGTGTGAATTAAGTATCGCAGCGATCCACTTTGTTTCTCAACTCTCTAATCACTTATGTCTGAACCTTGAATCAAACAAGACCAAAATAGTAATTTTTATACAAACTTATCTAATCATTAATTATATACCTAGAAACTTATAGTGACATCTTGCGTAGAGTAACCTAGTCGTAATGTATCATATATAGTTCATAGTGCATTGACTCTCCACCGATCGATCGAATGTCAAGACTTTGCAGATCGAGATCAATACCAAATCAACCTTTGCCTCGACAGTATTTCGAATCTCAAATAAATGAATCTGATATGCATTTATCTATGTTGCGGACCATTTCTCTGTAACGAAATACTTTCCGATTCGAAATATTTTCATCGGTAAACAAAAGCCCCACATTGTTAAAAAACAATGAGTCAATGAAACCATAACAGTAGCAGTAACAGCTGAGCTTGTCTTGCCTCTTGATATTACCGGCGTGAAAGCAATAATAATGACTGAAAAAATATGAAGCAAAAAAAGATGGATAAGAAAAAAATCAGTGAAACACGTTGCAATGAGACAATGCAATTGACCGGTTTGCTTTTTGGCGTGAAAAATAATAAGCGGCGCAAACCGAGCCTGTGTTTAACCCTTCTTATCAGAAGAACGATCTCCTTTGTAGGGTTCTCGAGAACTTCCTATCTGCGATCGAGGGTGCGGAACAGAGGAGCCTGCCTCGAGTTCTGGCGTGCTGAGAAGAGATTTAGGTTTTGGATACGGCACACGGTCAAGACGCAGGGATTTTATTGGTTCGTCATCGTTCTTGTCTTCTTCAATACCGTTTGCGTTGCAGTCGAGCATTACAAGCAACCCGAGTGGCTCACCGAATTTCTTTGTAAGTTGCGTCTACTGAACGAACTGTTTCGACAAACGACCCCCATGACTAATTGTCACTTCGTTTCCCTTTTGCAGATTACGCGGAGTTCGTATTCCTGGGCTTGTTCATGATGGAAATGTTTATAAAAATGTATGCCCTGGGTCCGAGGCTCTATTTCGAATCGAGCTTCAACCGCTTCGACTGCGTCGTCATTTCCGGCTCGATCTTCGAAGTGATCTGGTCTGCGGTCAAGTCCGGCTCCTTCGGCCTTTCCGTCCTACGTGCCCTTCGACTCCTGAGGATCTTCAAAGTCACCAAATATTGGGCCAGCCTTAGAAACCTCGTGATCTCTCTGCTCAATTCGATGCGCAGTATCATTTCTCTCCTCTTCCTGCTCTTCCTCTTTATCCTTATCTTCGCCCTTCTTGGTATGCAGCTATTCGGCGGCCAGTTCAATTTCGACTCTGGAACTCCGCCTACGAATTTCAACACCTTTCCGATCGCACTGCTCACTGTCTTCCAAGTAAGTACATGATTTAATCATATTTTATCTCATAAAATAGCTTTAATTACTGGTCTACTGGCGTATAAATATCCATTACGTTCACGGGTACCATAAAGAACTCTGAATATTTAAACTTATCATTGAAGACCTTTAGTGTTTAGATTCTGCATTACATGGAAAACAATATAATAGACTGAACACTGTACGGCACAGGGACCAGTCCTATCTTGTCAAAATGAACAAAATTTACTCCTGTGCATAACTTACATTTTGTAGTGGATTTTCTTTAGGAATTTTAACATTGAACCAGTAGTAGATGTTTTATGAGGACCATAGATCTATAGCAGGAGTTGAACAATACAAGGTTAATCCAAAAGGATAATAATTCATTAGAGATGAATGTATTGCAGATTTTGACCGGAGAAGACTGGAACGAAGTCATGTACCAAGGCATTGAATCTCAGGGTGGCCACAAGAAAGGCATGATTTACTCCCTTTACTTCATTGTCCTGGTACTTTTTGGCAACTACACGCTGCTCAACGTATTCTTGGCTATCGCCGTCGACAATTTGGCGAACGCGCAAGAACTGACAGCGGCCGAAGAGGAACAGGAAGAGGAAGACAAAGAGAAGCAAGCCCAGGAACTCGAGAAGGAGATGGAGACTCTGCAGGGTAACGCACTCAACATGAACATCAATCTTCCGAGTCCAACACAAAATGCGTAAGTCGTGTCTAACTTCACAAATGGATGAACTAGCGCCATCGTTTCAAATAGTATTTTGATTTTGGCTTTTCCTCTCCATTGCAGTAAGGGCGGGAAGGACGGTAAGCAGGCCGAAGAAAAGAAGCAAGAAGACGATGATGATGACGAAGAAACGGGACCAAAGCCAATGCTGCCATATTCGTCTATGTTTATATTGTCCCCTACAAATCCGTAAGTTTTGTTAAGTAGCATATTATAGAAAAACGAAGACAATATCGACGACTAAGAAACTGGATACTCACATCACTTGTTTCTCACATTACAGCATTAGGAGAGGTGCTCACTGGGTGGTGAATTTGAGGTACTTCGACTTCTTCATAATGGTCGTAATCTCATTGTCAAGTATCGCCTTAGCCGCCGAGGATCCGGTGGTCGAAAATTGTCCGAGAAATAACATCCTGAACTACTTCGACTACGCGTTCACTGGGGTCTTCACGCTCGAAATGATCCTCAAGATTATCGATCTCGGAGTCATACTGCACCCAGGCTCGTACCTGCGCGAATTCTGGAACGTGATGGACGCAGTTGTCGTGATCTGTGCGGCGGTGTCGTTCGCGTTTGACATGGCAGGTCTGTCGGCCGGGCAGAACCTGTCAACGATCAAGTCACTGCGAGTGCTTAGGGTGCTCAGACCACTCAAAACAATTAAACGAGTGCCGAAGCTCAAAGCTGTATTTGATTGTGTAGTGAATAGCTTAAAGAACGTTATCAACATCCTCATAGTGTATATCTTGTTTCAATTTATTTTCGCTGTAATCGCGGTTCAGCTTTTTAACGGCAAATTCTTCCACTGTTCGGACGACAGCAAATACACGCAGGAGGATTGTCAGTAAGTTTCATCGAATTGCTTTTTTTGTATTGTTTTTCTAACACAAAATATTACTGAATGGTACATGTCTACCTAATTGTATGAATTCAGATGGTGCATGATTAAAGTAAAATTTCGTATTGCATAGATGTGAGTTCACACGAAGTAGCTGACACCTTGTAATACAGAAGACATTTGGTACCATATCATTTTCATAATTCATAACTGATTCTAAATTGTTGTTTTTCTGTGTAATGAAGGGGTCAGTATTTCGTTTACGAGGACAAACTCCTTCCTAACGTGAAGAACCGCGAATGGGAGTCGCAAAGCTTTCACTACGATAACGTGATGGCGGCGATGCTCACGCTTTTCGCGGTGCAAACGGGCGAGGGCTGGCCCCAAATCCTGCAAAACTCGATGGCTGCCACGTACGAGGACAAAGGTCCTATACAAAACTTTCGAATAGAAATGTCTATATTTTACATCGTATACTTCATCGTCTTTCCATTCTTCTTCGTCAACATATTCGTGGCCTTGATTATCATCACCTTCCAAGAGCAAGGTGAAGCCGAGCTTCAGGATGGGGAAATCGATAAAAACCAGGTAATCATTTCCATCAATTAACCTTTGTTTTATTTCATTGCATCGTTAATATTTATAATAAAACCCTTTGTTTGGTTTACAGAAATCTTGTATAGACTTTACAATCCAAGCCCGTCCCCTCGAGAGGTACATGCCGAAAGAGAGGAACAGCATGAAGTACAAAATTTGGAGGATAGTAATGTCCACGCCATTCGAGTATTTCATCATGATACTTATCGTACTAAATACGTTATTACTTATGATGAAGGTAAGCATACTCTGACATATTTTACGTGAGTACCTTTCATTTGAGTACATCGGTTTGATAAGCACGAATCATAATATTGGCCTTCGACAGTCATACATATCTCTCTGACGCCATTGCGTTCACTCGAGACAGCGTGGCTAAATTTTTGATAAAGACCAAGTTTGAATCGTTCTGCTGATTTCCGACTATTCCCGCAGACTTCGATCCCTCCCTCCCCTTCCTCGTTTATTACTCCACGATTAATATTCACTGCTTCTTACCTTTTTGATTAATCACCCGAGAAATTAATCCCAATAACTGAAGCCACGGATTCGTGATCAATACCATTTATTCACTTGTAACATAACCATTTGATTGTTTGAGGAACTGTTTCGATCTGCCTGCGAATTGAATTCTTTTGTGCCCGGAAAAAGGTTCAAGATCCGATTGACCTAACGAGCGATTCCGCGTAATTTGGTTTGCTTAATCAGCGCCGTCAGCTAATCCACTATAACACACTTTTTCCGGGTATAATGGCGCAAGTTTGAACGGATATAAACGACGTTCATGGTCCCTCATACTGTACATAGATAAATGTCTCTGATGAAACACTCGTAGAAACCATGTAAGGTCATCATCATACTCATTACAGGAGTACGAGACGCGACGATACGAACTCAATACCGTTACACAAGGCGTGGTTTTAATTGATCAAATAAATTGCTCGCGCGAAGTTTGCGAGTTACTTTCACTAAAACGCTTCTCCAGTAATAAGACAGCCAATGATCGCCACTTTATCTCCCCGCGACTACGCCTAATGAAGTCAAGTGAACAACGAAATCACGCCTTCTGTATCAACTTGACGAATCTATCCGAAGAACCTGTACCCGAATCACTGTTCCCAATTGAGACCGATGATTTTTATCCCTTGCATATTTTGATATACTTTTGTTTACGTAACGTATTCCACGGTGAAAACAAAAGGACAACAAACAAGCTTCTTGCAGATGACACCCACTCGGCCATATAATCCTGCGTGTACGTGTTTTGTCCTCGTCATGATCCTTGACTTGTTTTAATTCATTTGTCTCGACTTTTTATGCATGGCTGGCATCGTGTCCACGTTTTCATGGTAGTTGTCCCTTCGGGCACCTATTTGAGCGTTATCGTGACTCACAGCAAGCGTGCACCCATGCACCCAACAACAAAGCCCATTATTTAACTGGGTAGAGCGATCCTCTCAGATCTTTTTACTATAGAACCGACTCGGTCACATGTGACGCGCATCGACGTCATTTTGCAGCCATTAACAAATCAGACCACGCATGCCTGCACATGTTACTTCCGGATTTTCGTACTCTGTTGTCCAATCTGATCAGTTAATAGTTCCGAAATAACGCGATGTGCGGTTTGGTTTATAGTTTGATACCTTTTGTTCTTTTGCCTGGTACCCACAGCTCGCACTATACCAAAACCCAAAACGTTATCAATTATTGTTTTTATTTCTAGCATCGTTATTTCATTGAGTTCCATTGGTAAACTTCTTTTCTTTTCCAATTTGAAATTTACTTGTAGTTGGTATACACGTACATTCCGTTTCCTACTTAACGAACGACACTGTCAATTAATGCAAGAAAGAGTTGGACAAAGTAGTACAAGTAGTGAGTAAAAGGGATTATTATTCTTTTAGAGTCATTCTGTTTCGACAATATACTTGCATGTACTCAGATGTTTACTTTTGACCCAAAAATATTGGTAATCACCGTGCCACTGCGTTGCCCAATTATTTCTCCAGTTTCCAGTTGAAATATTTTTGCCGCAAAGCAATCGAACATTGGAATTTAATAAAACAAAATCGATGGAAACATTGTAATCGGATTCCCAATAATCTGCACTAGTTACAAAAGAGTTTAAACCTCTGTACACATAATCAGCGATTAATTTTGTTATTAAAATATCAAATTTAACTCGATTAAATTCAACGTAAACACCCGTTTTAATTTGGTTTATTAATAAGTGACAAATACGTATCGTACTAGGCTCAGTATCTTTTTCCACACTCTTTCATACAAATAATGAAACGTTTATATTATTCAACGAAACATTGTGTACGTTGCACGAGAGTGCTTCCCAGAACATTATTGTAACACAATCGATCGCTACCCGAACGAAAGAAATTTTTTGTTGGGCCCGTATCACACGCACAATACTTATACGAGACGCACGTTTATTTTGACACCAATTAAACCAAAGGCGATCGCGATCGTTCCTCTTTGCCAGCTACTTTCAGTCTAGGCTGAATAATCGTTGAACTTTACTGCATTAATTATAAAATCATTAGAGTAATCAGCGTAACTTTCAGTGTTTCAAACAATCTTTTTTCGTGTGAATAAGTTTATGCTCAAGTAACGTGTATTGCATAATTACATAACGAACGAACGACCCAGGAAATATCTCTCGATCGACTTTGACAAACACGTATTTCTCTCACGTACACGTGAATGACGTGTCGCATGCTGGCTGCTGCTAAGACAGTTAAATAAAACACGAAAGTGGACTGAATACCCAGAAACATCTTGCACGGGGCGTTCGCACGACACGACACAAATGAACACAAAATTCCTTCAGAAACTGAATACATTCTAATCAAGCTCCCGTCCCGTCGCCCCGTTTCTGTTCACTCTCCAGCGCCACTCGTTTTTTCTTTGTTCTTTTTCGTCTCATTCTGCGAACCGTCCCGATTGGTTATCAGCTCAGATCAACCATCACGCCATCTTTTGGTTCAATCACGCGATCTCATCAATCAGCATTTATCCTACGATTAGCTGCGAACCTTCTCTTTTCCAAACATCAGAATAGTACGACAAACGATTAACAAGAAGAGACATTGTTATGGTTGTTTTGACAGTAATTCAAATGGTGTACAAAGTATGAAAGATAACAGGATTTGCAATCGAAACTTTACCAGTTCAGTGTACTTTGTTCAAACTTTGTGTCATAATGATCTGCATCATTTCGGCTCGTGGTATTTGTGTCAAATGTGTATAATCGTGTAAAAAATGCATTTTCGTACGACAGTATGTTGCTCGCCGTTATCGTTTCAACGCTGCAGTGTTGAAACGGTAATCGACCGTGAGCTAGGTTAGAGCGTTGAGTTCCGTTTCGTACACACACCTTGGTCCACTACAAGTCGCATTCCGCGTGAGCACACGCGATTTTTGAAAGAGTTTCATTCTAACATGACTGTAGGAGAGATTAAGAGAAAAAAAGTTGCTACCACCACAGAGCCACACGCTACTCTTTTGACTGCATTACGACATCGGTCAACGACAAAACTAGATTTGCTTGTTTTTTCTCGCGGGATCGTGGGACCTCCGGTGACTTCGGTTCGTTGCGCGGTTTTGTCGTTGGTAGATGCCAAATGTTCGTTGACACAACATACATTGAGACGTACGTCCGTGCTGTCGCGCGGACCGTCGTCTGCCTGTCTGTCTGTCTGTCGGCCGTGTGTTTGTCAGTGTGTGCATTGCAGTACCATCGGCAGAGTGAGCTGTACAAGAACACACTGAAGTACATGAACATGTGCTTCACGGGGATGTTCACCGTCGAGTGCATTCTGAAGATCGCCGCATTCGGCGTCAGGGTAAGAAGAGCCTCCATACCCCCAAAACGTAAATCCCCCTCCCTGCCCCTCAGCCCGCAACAGCCTTGCGGGCGCGGGGATGATACTTGCCGAGTCACGTGTCGTTTCCTTGTCATGCCTTGCTTCGGAATTGTCACTCGTTCTCTCGTCCTTTTTTCCCAAACCCTGACGCGGCTTTCGAATAAGAAAGGAAACGTCACGCAACTCGTTGATTAACCTCCTCAGTATGGTAAGTTTCGCTTCGTAGAAAACGTCTAGAGCGTTTGCTTCAAAGACTTGCTACTTTACATACATAATCACTTTGAACACGTGTGTTTCTTATTTAGATTATGAGTAGGTTGGGAAAGAGTATTGACTAGTGCCTTTCCAGCGACGACTAGTTTCTTTCTTTTGGTTTCTTTAGTTTACCGTCTACTTTAGTTCTGTATTCATTGATGACACGAGACCCCGACGTAGGTGGCGTTTTGTTGCGATCCAGCCAAGTAGATAGAAATTGTAGATTATAGTTGATGCGACGTCGATCATTGTGTCGGGATACAGTGAAATCAACTAAAAGCTACAAGGTATTTCAACAAAACGCCAGACGTAAAGTGGACACATCACTGTCATCGAGAGAAATGACGTAATGAGCTCATCGGTTTGGCGACGCTCTTCTCTCTAATGTGTCTGCGTAATATTACGCGAACCAGAATACAACACACAAACAGCACATACACACACACACGCCTACACGAATATGAAGTGCGCGCGCGCATAAACGTGACTACCAAATGAAAAAGTACGATAAGTTCATGGCATACGTATTTCTACGACACGCGATTGACTTTACGCCTTAAGATTTCCATCTCCACGTCTCTATCTCTGACTGTCTCTTTGGCTCCTCCCTATTACCTGATCGGTCGTCTAGCCTCTAGCCATATATATCTCTCTCTATTTCTTTGTCATCCACGCTCATTTTCTGTCTTTATGATTTCTCCACGTATAAAAGGTATTCTTTAGATGAAAACAACGATCTATCCACTTAGATGGATAATATATGTATATATATAAATATGTCTATGGTGATAAACAACATATAAAACAGATACAAAGATACCCACAACGCTCCGAGTCCTTTGCATGATGTTGACCATTGCATGTGCACGCGATTCAACTTGCACGTGACATATGTTTCACGCATGGGCGTACTCTGTAAATAGTCTAGATATAATCTAAGAACTTACGTGTTATGGATTGAAGAATGGTACAATGATAAAGATGGTGATGATGAAGAGAAACTTTTGATATATACATATTATACATACTTATATATATGAATATGTGATGAAGAATGGGCGATGATCTTTTTTGCGTTCGTTGATCGTCTGGCATGTTAGTTTGTTTCGTGAACCAAACGTGTTCGTTTGTATGGATCATTTGCACTTATCAATCAGAAATGCCGAAAATAATTCAATGAGACATTCGTCAGGTACATAATCAATCACGAACAAAGTGAATTCTAGTTCTTCGGATCGTCTCGACCCAGATGACGCAGTCTTTTAGTTCGAAGAGCCAAAACCATAATTGTGCATGTAAAAAGTAACCATTACCACCCTAAGGTCTTAACGAGTGTTTAGTAGTAACTTGTATGCTACATAGCGACATCACCCTATAGCCAGCCCCCACTTGTCTCGACTTTGATCCACAAGTAGGATAGACAACTAGCCTTCAAGTCTCTCCGGAGTTGTGCCTGCGCGCATTTTACTGCGCAGCTCATGCGCAGTAAACTGCGCAGTCGTCTCAATCCCACTCGATGTACCGATCTTTCGATCAAGTAGCTCTCAATGTAGCATGGAAGTTACTCGAACTGGATCATCAAACTGGGTCAACGTTTCCACGATAATATTTTACATGTGCAAGCTGCAGACCAAACTAACCTCAGTGGTTCGTCTGACGTATTTCCCGAATGGCGTTGACGCGCGAAATACGCCAGACGATCCAGTGTTCGATTGTCGAAACAGAAAGCAAGTTGATTGATCCGACGATGAAAGTGACAAATTTGTCGATCGAACGATTAACATGTGAAGCAAAGCGAGATGCGCAGCATAACTTAACCGAACCTCGATCAGGGTGTTACGTCTGTGTGTTGGGTGTATTTTGTAGTATCACGAGGCACCGCCATTACTATTGGACTTCTTGGCCGTCGTGAACTTGGTCGTCACCCTCCTTTTCTTCATTGAGTGCATCCTTAAACTCATCGCCTTTGGATGCAAGGTACAACAATACCTTTAATCATCATCACTCCACTAATTTCACACACGTCTAATAATCCATGTCGTTCGGCGCAACTTAAACGTAATTGTAACTAAACGACCGTTTGCACTCTTGACGAAACACTGACAGCAATCGACAGAACAAAGCGAAATGAACATTTTCAGAGTCCTAACTTAACCTAACCTCACGTGACAATCTGCAACATGTTTAATGTTAACGTTTATAATGCCAGGAAACGTTCTTCTAATTGGAATTCAGTGTTTCGCCAACAAGGTCGAAAAGCGCAATAAGTAAGATAGAGACAATTGATAACGATGATGTTGATATTTGACCACACAAAGCATCGCCACAGAAGCAGATCTTGGACGAAAGCGATCGAAGATATCTCGCGCGCGGCTATTAGGCTTTACGGTAACGATACCGAGGACTCGAAAGTTTGATCCTTTATGACAGTAACGTTGTTGACAGTAGATTGATCTATGGTTTTGATACGATGTAACGAGTCTATTGAACAATCACGCCGAGTTGTCCCAGAAATGTTGACCGTTTTCTGTATCTGTATACGAAGAGAAAATTTGACCCGAGCGTCCCAGTCGTGGTTCAATGACGACGACGACTATAATGATGCAACGCGAACTGCCGCGTCACCACGGGGAGTCAATTTTTCTCAGCGTCGTAGACAACCGTACCACCAGGAGATAGATTATAGAGACTATGATGTACGAGTTATCCGTCGAATTTTTAGAGAAGCTTTCAACAATTGCAGATCCTCGAGACGACTCTCTCTAGATGCTTGCTATTTACCGGCATGTTCCCGTAGATATTCTTTTTAGAGAGACCCTACCACACTTGTACTCAGTCAATCGATCATCGATCACCTCTCGATCTTGAAATACGGATGTCACGCGTACATGATCGCCTCCGGAGCATCAACAGAACACGCACACACTAAACAGCCTTCATTCCAGTGATAACTATTATTTGATTTCTTGCCAGCGAAGACACTTGCGAAAAATATTCTGTCGACTTGTTGGACGTTTCTTATACATCGTAGATTTTGCTGTGGATACATTCTAACGAGTAACGCAACTGTCAAATTATTGTTCCGGAATGTTGTTTATTAAAAAATTTCTCGTTGAGATTACGTCAGTAAAATCTAGAACCGTTTGACTTGTAGATGATGAATTTCAAATTAGATTTGATGTACGTAATTTCTTGTTTAGAATGTATACATTGAACAGATCACAGGGTCACGAAGATCTGTGTCAATTTACTATTTTTCTTAAGTAGTATTACATTATATCTGTAGTTAATGTTTAGTAGTCAAACATTTATACTAAGAATATAATCTTTATTATAGTAATCAATATATTTTTGTATGTATGTTTAGTGATATATTTTTTACAAGATTTATAATGAATTATACATACTCGTTCTCTATTTTCACTATTATACTTTTTCACAAGTCAGACTTAGTTACGATAACCGTATTATGTAGTTTTATTGACAATTACTAACATGCACGAAAGAATTATCCGACAATTTATATTATCTCGCATTACTTTGAGCTCTTCAATTAGATTATCTTAAAAGACAAATAAAAGTGAATTAAAGAAACTACTTGACATAAAAGGCAAGAGCAATAAAATCCTGTGTGTAAATACTGGATGTGTTATTTTTTATGGTGACGAACTAAAAAATAAACGCTTAAACGATGTCCGTTTTAACTCAGGCTAATAACAAATTTCACTTTTACAACAGAATTAAAGAATTAGCATCATAAAACTTTGGAATGGACCCCGTTAGTGCCATAAAAAATGACTGAAAGCTTTTTGCGTTTCTTCTTTCGATACAATGTCACTCAAAACAGAATATTTTTTAAAGTGTGCAATGTATTGCAAACACGTGCTGAAATTGTGACGGGCGATTTCGATAGTGCGAAGAGATAAAAGAAACGAGAAAGAATACAAGATTGTAACGGCTCTTGCGAATCATTATTGTTCGTTGGAATTTATAACACGCTCTCGTACATATATTTTGAAATGACACGCACTTTAAACACACGCGCGCGCTCACAATTACACTTACGGTCGATCGGGACCGACGTAGCCAATTTTTGTCAGTTTCTTTTTGCAGAGGTAGTACGCTGTATAATTGTCTTTCGGCTGCCTAAAAAGTTGCCGAAAATCATTGGCTTGTTCAGAAACGCGCGAAACACTTTGATTTTCCCCGTCAGTAAAGCGCGACCTCTCGCGGCGGAAAATTTAAGTGCTTTTCGACGGTCCACTGCGGCAAATGAAGGAACCCGGGAGTTCGCAAACCGATTTCCATGATTTACATTTCGGACGATGACAAACGACGAACAATGTTCGGCCATCATTTTCGCCAGTGCGACCGTAAACTTATGATTTCGCATTCGATATTTGACAGCTTCTCAGGCTTATCAGCATTATTTTCGTGCCAATTTTTCAGCAGCTTTTCGGGTCTTAATGTCGATTTGCGATTGCCGATTTCACTAATGCCTGATTTATTGTTCCCAATGACAGAATTTCTTCAAAGATCCTTGGAATACATTCGACTTCATCACCGTCATCGGGAGCATCGTCGACGCCCTCGTCATCGAATTCGGGGTATGTAGAGTTTAAGAGACATAAGCCAATCACGTATCTCGTATCACAAGCACATGTTCACATGATTCTTTTGTTGCAATAACTCTCTCCCATTGCTCGTCTTGAAAATTAATAGGAAAATTAATAGGATGTTCCCGAAAAGAGAAACAATGAAATTTCGATTAAATTGGGGGCAAACGGGGAGCAAAGAGAAATGCAAAAATGAACGTTGGTTGGCTCGGGTTACGTCGGTTTTGTACGCGTAAGCGAGTTACAAGTTTATTGAATCGTTTCTGTTTTAACTAGGAACGCCTAGCGCGCGTTTCAGATAGCGAGAACATTGATCGGGTAAGTTATTGGACACTTGCGATAGCGATTTAGCCCTTCTGTAACGCTAATCGTGAAGCAAGCCGCTTTAGAAGGAGTTGCTGCTCATTGGCGCTAAACAGATTTTCTATGACCTTAGCTCGTGATCGGTGTTGCGTCGATATTGCTACTTCCCATTTTTCAGCCCTTATTGATTCGACCCATGTCCTGGTTCACACTACGCAAACATTCACTTTTTGTTACGGAGGCTGGCACCGTACGAAATGGTTACGTTCAGATTCTTTTCAGTCGTTTTCAATTTCAATCAAACATCTCAATTCACTATAATTAAAGTTTCTGCTTTACATTATAAAGACTCTTATTAGACCAATTACTTCGATTCAAAATACCTGCAATATTGTAAGTGCCATGACCTCCTTACACTCATACTTTTACATGCAAATGAAAAATATACTCTTACTACTATATAAATTGTTATTAACATCAATGTAACTGTTACTTTGATTTGAAGTAAAAAATATTCGAACAAAAATTAGTCGACACACAGAGCCAACCGTATTTTCTGATACATACAAAGGAACAAATGACTCACTACAAATGTTAAACATGAATTGTCAACACCCAAAATTCCAACAGATCCAAACGACAAACTGTCTCTGAACGAAAACGAATCGAATAATCTGACAACACACCAGGATTGTAGTTTTGGTAATTACACTGTTCTTAGAAACTAGACAAGTAGTGGTTATTGTCGCGGAGAACGATATCCCGAGTCGTAGCGAATCCGAATTGAAATAGCCCCCGTATTATTTGTAGTCTCGATATATTGATGATTGCTAACCAACAATATAGACAGTCGAGGTGAACTGATATTGCCATTAGTGATCACCGATGTATGTTTTTTCTAGATGATAAGTGTACCTAGCAAGGATTTATGACGTAGAGTTGCGACTATGCAAAATATTGATGACACCTGTTTTTGCTTCAGTCGTATTGATATATGTCGATTCGAATTGCAAGACAACATTGTGAACTTAGTTATCCGAATGAACCAACCGTCCTTCGTTAAGCAATATTATACAGAATTCAATAGGCGTAAAAGTAGTACGTTGTCGTTACGTTCAAGTAGTCGTTAAGTCAGACAACGGTGTAGACACGTTGGTGACATCTCTTCAGGGAAAGTAGTCCTCGCGAGGACTTCTCGAGTCTTTTTTTGCGCATTGTTTATTTATCATTTCGATCATCGACTTCTTACATCCGCTTCTCTCATTTCAGAACCCGTTATGTATGATCCAACATGTATGATCATTGTTACTGTATGTTCCCGCGACACTCGATAACGATTTTCCATCGTCGAATTCAACTTCTTTTGTTCGCGAAACTGATCTGTGACGTTCGTTTTTCGAGTAGTTAGCTGTTAGCTATTTTCAGTAGACCGGCTGGTTCGCCATTTTCAGTTCTTCTTTGTTTCAATCGCAATTGTTCGTTGACATCTATTCGATCGGTCATTTTGGTTTTATTCACTTTACTGCTTCTGTACTTTTGAGACCCAGAGAAAACGTGCTACCCTTCCACGGGCTTCCCCCATTTAGCGGTTAGATGATCATGATTATTGTCGTTATTGTTGCGTTGATTTTTATTTCACGTTACCTGCAATTCCGCGACACGAAACAACTCCGGGTGAAAGCTTGAGACGAGTGTTTTCTCTGAATGAGTTAATGAAACGTGTCAATCCATTGGAACTAATGTCCTGCTTTTAAACAAAGTATCGCAGCACAGACCACTTTTCCATTTTGGAGAAGCAATATTATTTCCATTGAACGATTCTTTGGAGCTCCGTACGAACGACCTGCCTTCATTAACAAGATTTCGCGAAGCGCTTTCCGGCGCGTTCGCGAAATCGTTAAATACCTTCGGCCACCTCAGATTAAGCACGGTACATTTGGCGCGAAGTTTTGAGAGCGATTTTAAGTTTTCCGCTCGAATACATCTTTCCACGTTGCCAGTGAAATCGCCAAAACGACACGCGGGAGGTGCGAAAAGAAAATGCAAGAAAAGTGCACGGACGCGTTGTAATCTCATGTGGTCTTAGATCGAACGGGCAGTGACGCGCGCATGGAGCTTCCACGTTTGGTGCCCCGAAGGAATTTTCAATTTGTTTCGTTAAGTGCAATTTCCTCTGTCCCCTGCAGGAAAACTTCATCAATGTCGGATTTCTCAGGCTGTTTCGTGCTGCCAGGCTTATAAAACTACTTCGACAGGGATACACTATACGAATTTTACTTTGGACATTCGTTCAATCATTCAAGGTAAGACCGCAACTTTGTGCGTTCCCACGATGGATGCTAACGCGGAGAATTACGCGTTATTAAAAATGATTTATAACGCCGTAGGGAGTATAACAATTTATTTTATTTTCCAGGCACTGCCTTACGTATGTTTGCTCATAGCGATGCTTTTCTTCATTTACGCGATCATCGGTATGCAGGTACGTTGATTTTTATTTCACATCAAAGTTAGAAGATAACGTTTTGCCATCCGGTAACTAAATGATTGTATTGCAAAAACTCAAGTGATTCTCAACGAAGAAGAAATTTTTTAATTCTTTTAAATATGCAGTACAAACTTGCCGAAACGAATTCTGAGTTTTACTTGTGACTTCTTTAATTTATTTTGACGTATTTTAATGGCCACTTGCATCAGAATAAGTTCAGAAACTTGCATTTAGTCTTGAAGTATATACACAATTAGTGAAGAACAGAGAGAAAGAAAAAATGTACTGAACCAAGCGAAAGAAAGAAAAGAGTCGGAGGATTGAACTAAAGTGATCCGGTCGTCTCGTTGTCAGGTCTTCGGAAACCTGGCGAACGATCCAGGATCGTCGATTGAACGTCACAACAACTTTCAATCCTTTTTTGGTGGTCTTATGTTACTCTTTCGGTGAGTCGAGCAGCTGGAATCTTTCAAAATAACAGTGACGTAAAGTAGTTTGAACCAAATCGACTGAGTGAATATGAGGCGTGAATTTCAGGATTATAATGAACGTAGAGTCTTATCAACGGGTAAAATGATCGAATAAAGAACTAAGGTTATCTCACAAGTACTATGCGATCGTGGACGATTGTAGAATTATTAGAATAATGGCTGCTCGACATTACGTACGATTTTGAGTTGATATGATCGATTAGATCCGTGCTTTTATTTTACTTAGATTGGTTCTAGCTCGTAAAGGATAAATGCAAATGAACAATTTGAGATAAGTTTAATGATCCTGCGTTCGACCAATCCGGCCATTTTTCATCAGTCAAGCAAACTCCATAAATTACAAAACATACATACAACGTAACGCAAAACTTATCTTGACTTATCTCAAATACAAAAATTTAAAACCGCTATAGAAAAGAATACGAAAACATAGATTTGTTAGAACGTGAGAGACACGAGTAGACTTTAGGTTTAAGATGCATAAACTGCCTGGAGATTCCCTTGAGTTACGATTTTAGACGTAGATTTGAAATAAACAAACTCGTAAACTGTAGTGCGCGTAAGACATGAAATTAGAGTAAAGATAACGCATAACGCTTGAGCTTATGCACCGAGAAACAAACTCGACATTGACATTTTTTACTCGTCCACTTGGGACTGCTCGAAATCGCGATTGGTCGGTCTTCAAGCAGTTCGCAAGTGCCGCGAATCCGCGATATCCGCCCGAAATCAACACACCCAACACTAACGACACTTTCGCTTTTGTTTTGGCCGCGGCCACCTTCTTATCACTGTTCAGGTTTTTGGTAACATCACCTTAAACGAGGAGACCTCGATTAACAAGCACAACAATTTCCAGAGCTTCATTCAAGCTCTAATGTTACTCTTCCGGTAAGTGCGCGATCGAATCGTTCGCTTTCTCAGAATCTCTAAGTGTTCTTTTGTCTCCACCAGCGTGCAGTTTCGCCAACTTTTGTTTGTTCATGCAACTTCGACCACACGCTCGCAAACGTAGGACTGTTTATTTTGGGACTGTTTGTTTGTAGTCGTAGCCCTGTATCTTTGACTTTTGTTTTCTTTCCTCCTAATCGTTGCACTGTACGGTAAGTAGTCGTTTTGTGTGCACCAAACTCGAGTCGAACTCACGTTACGCTGCTCGCATGTCGCACAGCTTCATTAAGCGCACAGTACCATAAAACATCGATCGCATAATGCTCTCCTTTCGAGTCGAACTTGACCGCGAAGACTACTTAAGTTCAACTGCTATGGTGATAAATGCTGTCATTCGGTGTGTCACTTGTCCTTATCACACTTTATCGTCACCTCGAACGATTTCGCAGGAGTCGAGTAAAATCTAACATTGGGAAAAATAATACTTTTTTCTGAAGCACCACGTTGTAACTATATCCTTAAGATACAAATATGTCAACATTCGAAAAGTATAAAGGTAACCAAAGTTTATCAGCTTTCCTTAGGATTGAGATGATTTAATCCAGTTGTCCACTACCACGTAGTTCCGAAATGTTTTGCTCATTTACCAATTTATTTTTCCCAGTGAACGACCCCTCGAAATCCTTCATTTGCAGCCTAGTCATACCTAGCTGGATCGAGAGAACATATATAAACCTAATTATTTGCATTTCGAGTAAACTGCTTTTCCATCCAGACTCTCTATCCAGCTATCTCCATTGATCACTTCGTCCGAGCCAAACGTCTACAATTCTAATTAACAAATTTCTGCGACAGGTGCGCCACCGGCGAAGCGTGGCCAAATATAATGTTATCGTGTGTGAAAGGACGTCAGTGCGATCCAAAGATGGAGAAGATCCCGCCGGACGGTTGCGGCTCGAACCTTGCCTACGCGTACTTCGTCTCGTTCATCTTCTTTTGCTCATTTCTCATGCTGAATCTGTTCGTTGCCGTAATCATGGACAACTTCGACTACCTCACCCGGGACTCGTCGATTTTGGGCGCTCACCACCTCGACGAGTTCGTGCGGATCTGGGCCGAGTACGACCCCAACGCCACGGGCAAGATCCATTACTCCGAGATGTTCGACATGCTCAAGAATATGGATCCGCCGTTGGGATTCGGAAATAAGTGTCCATACAGACTCGCGTACAAAAAACTCATCAGGATGAACATGCCCGTCGACTCCGACGGGAAGGTCAACTTCACCACAACACTCTTCGCTTTAATCCGGGAGAATCTTAGCATCAAAATGAGATCTGGTAAGGGCACCACAGTAAAGGCATTAAACGAAACGATTTTAGTTAGAGGGATCAAATAATTGGTTGAGATAGTAGGTATGTTTTGGTGGACTTAGTTCAGCTGGATGAACTAAATTTCTAATTAAACAAATGCCATCAAAACACTGAAAAGAAACATTGGAAGTAAGGCATTTTTTGGGTTTTAAAAATGTTAGGTACATGAAGTTGAAGGCAAATTGGAAAAAGTACTGGTTTCTACCAGTTTCATGCTTTTCTCACTATAATTAACTCGAACACTGTATTTAATATTTGCCTAAAGAAAAGATGTTCGGAGTGTATTTTTATAATGTACAATTTTTAATCCAAGTGCTTCATTTCAGCCAAAGAAATGGACCAGGCGGATGACGAACTTAGGGACACCATAAGGAACATCTGGCCGTTGCAAGCCAAAAAGATGTTAGATCTTCTTATACCTAGAAGAGAAGGTACGTTACGAGATTTTTTAATTAATTGACTAGACAAGTGATGACGTTACTAATATACGAATGTTGTCCAACAGAGTTCAGGAAAGAAAGGCATCTCACTGTTGGTAAGATTTATGCCGGACTTCTGATCCATGAAAGTTGGAAAACCACAAGGTTCGGCCAAATAGAACCAGAAGGTGGATCCAAGGTGAGCGATCTTGATCTCGTATTTGCGACGTTAATAAAATTGATTTAAAGCAAATTTAACGACCATTACGTTCTATAAATAGGATCTTCAATTATTCGGCGACAATATTATTTCATTTCCTGCTCTCATGTCGACAGCTCGACTTTCGTTCGACCGCGACTGAAATACTATTGTCAACGAATCGCATAGCTAGAATAGGAAATGAGCTGACTAAAAACAATATGAATGATTTTCGAATAATGTATTATATAGTTAAGATAAATCTTGCTTTAATGATTCCCGATTTAAAAAGGTTTCAACTTTAAACATCTATTAATATAGAACAAAAATCTGTTAAAAGGACTTGCAGATAAACTAATAACTCGATTTGCTTGTGAATAAAAAAACGACTTCACTGATGCAATCAATTTTTCTATCAAGAATATGAACTTATCTTAACTTGCGGAACTAGAAACTGCAGCCCAAGATTCAAGTTGACGTTCTATGGATATTATTAGTGAGCCCGGATTCGTCAATGATAATGATCCGCCTTCCGCGTTGGCCCATTGACACAAAAAGATTCTGGCCAATCCATCAGTCACGCTTATCGGCGAATCATTTGTCGGCCTTTGACGAATCCAGGCTGTAGTTGACTTAGCCAATCAATGTGTAGACGAGTTTTACGTTTTTGAAATCATTGTGCTAATCGGCAAATAATACTTTGATATCTTACGAATCAGGTATTTATTTGACAATGTTTCAGGAAAGATTTTTTCGAGCACATTTTCCTTTTTTTCTTAATCATAGATTTTAGCGAGTTTATCGATTACAAAACAAAGTAAATTAGTACCTCAACTATTCTCCCGATTGATGTGATTATTAGACGAGACTATAAATAAATAGTTACAATATCGACGTGGGCACAATAGACATGATAGAACCCACTTTTTAGGACAATAGTTTATTCCCCCAAACATATTTAAAAAAATTACTAAGGATTATTTTTTAAAACTTTTTTCATGTGAGTTACACCTGACATACGTGTGAACCAGTTTCTT
This sequence comes from Ceratoteleas bidentatus, assembly GCA_022817645.1. NCBI lineage: Eukaryota > Metazoa > Arthropoda > Insecta > Hymenoptera > Scelionidae > Ceratoteleas > Ceratoteleas bidentatus. Next base: position 24,666 of record JABFPB010000505.1, read on the forward strand.
CGTAGCTCTCAATCACCTTTTCGTTTTCTCTTTGTTTTACAGACCGATAACGATCTTATCGATACCAAAACTGCTGGGCAAAGTCCTCCGGCCCAGGCGGTAGTACTCATTACTTTCTTCTCTTATCTTTTCCTCTAATACATTTATTCATTTCTCCAATCGATAAACTTATGGGCAGAAACAATTTGATTGGCCATTTTTTGCCAACAAGCAAACATTGCCATAAGTTTATCGCGCAGTGCACCATTTTCCCTCATCCGCATTAGACTTTGAACGATAAATCTACTTTTTTTAATTTTTTTTTGTTGATACCAAAATCATATCCTTGTTTCGCATTGCTTTAAGTTTCCCTTGATTTCACTTTTAATCCAATCTACCGTATCGTTTCTTTATCACATTTTTTAGAGAGCGCTACAATCGCCGTCAATTTGCTTTAATTGGATCGTCAAAATCAAATTTCATTGGTAGTTTGCTGAAAGCCGTTGCTTAACTAATTAATAAAAAGTAATAAAGTCGCGCTTTCAATAACCGACTGTCATATTTTAATTATGAAACAAATGGCCGGGGTGAAAATCAAGTGACGGCGATTGTACTTTTTGCAGGATCGTAAACACGTACACACGCAAATCGAATTTTCCTTTAAACTCCCCCTAGGAATCACTATTAGAGCCTTTTAGAGCAGCTTTTAAAACTTAACATTTTAATAGAATCCTAGATTTATACATCTATGATTTTCAGTAAAGCCACTCAAATTTTTAGAAAGCATCCGCGTGACATGCGCTTTCTTCAAATTTCACCTGAAACTTCGAAGCGCACGAATTTACTTTTTAAATAGCCATTGATTATCAATTAGTCGAAGAGTGATGGTAGATTTCATTGCAATTCTATATATCGAAAGTCTCGTGCCCTTTGAATTCGAAAATGCCATATTGTGCAAAATCTCGATCTCGTCGATATATAAAATTGTCAATCGAGTCTAGTTATACAATAGTGAACGTAATTGTACCATTATAAAAACGTGGGTCTTTGCCTCGACGTAATAGCTGTGTAAGTAACAAACCTTTGTTTTTGGGACCGCTCAAATCTACTTGACGTCCCAGGTTTTACATTAGACAACCGCTCTTATTAGTCTCTCTGAAGTCATAGTTATGCCTTTTGCCTCGAATACCTTTTGCATAATTTTTCTCAATTCTTTCCTTATGTTGTTCATTTGTAATTATTGGCACAACTTTAGACGTTAGATACAGTTTGATTACTCTCAATTGCCTCGGACTCTGTACTCGATGTTACACAGAGAGAAAGAAATACTGCTTATAAAAATAATAATAATTGCCGAATGACCGAATTTTTATTCGAGATAAAATTATAAAATGTGAAGAATTATGAAACGATAATTTACTGCTCGCAAAACAAATATTTCAAGTAACTGAATTACTGTAACATTATGTACCTTCTTTAAATTAAATTCACTCGATAAATATTTACTACTTGTTAACGTACAATATGTACGAACCGTGTTTCAAATAACTTTCTTCTCTCCGTGAATCGAGTGCAATGTTTGCAGAAACGTGCAAGAAAATTGCGTTTTGCAAACATCTCCGCTGAAATTTTTACTAGCATTTTTCTTAGACCATTACGGAATTCATAGTATATAGAATTTACTTCTGGGCTGAATTTCTTCAATAGTTTATAGCTAAATTTAACTTCATGTTATTTTGCTAGCGCTAAAAACAACAGCGACAACATTTGACCACTTCGAAGTAAGCTTTCGAAGCGGGCTACAAGCAGACAGTTTAATAAGAACTCGGGAACATTGAAATTGATGCATCATTGCTAAATGCCAAAATTGAAAAATGATTAACTAATCAGTTGTGTAAGATAAAATAAAGCAAACGAATAGTAGCATTAAACTCGCGTTAAAATTCGAAGGAAACTCATTCAACATTAATTAATATCTTGATATAAAGGTAAACGAGAATACGATTGGTTCTTTTCGGGCATCTTCGCAATACTCACTACGTGCACGGAACTGAATTTTAGACACTGTCACGATTCCTATAATTAATGTTGAATACAATTTTCTATTGCATCACTTAGCACAATTTCTCCTTGATTAATATATCCACCAACAATTCTATACTGTTTTCAAGTATTATTAATTTTATTAAAATGTATCCTGATGAGTGCATATCACTGTAATCATCAGGAAAATATATTTTTTTATTATTACGACGGATTTAATTTATTAAGTTGTATTAATATTTAACAACGACTGGTATTCACTTCAATTCATTATTTCACTTTCGTTATTTGTATTATCACCTTAGTTCATCTTGTGTTTATAAAGAAGTAGTGCACTTGAATACCGCCCTGAATAAATCTAATAAGATTGACTTGATTCTTTAACTGGAACAAATTTAATTGACATATCGTAGAGGAGATAAATCAATTTGAAAATTAAATTCGCTGCTACTTTTCACAGCTAATTCAATCTAGTCTTTACAATAATCGCTTGTCTTTTATTGTCTTTTATTACTTACTGCTCCAACTTTTTGGTATTGCGTTTTACTCGGTATTTACTTCTGTCTCACAAACACGTTTTAACGTCTTCGAATACTGTAACGTCGACGTGTCTGATACAAACGCGACGATCAATGAAATATTACAATTTGTCCAATGATTCCATTTTAAGGACGTTAAACTTGTTTGTTGATGCATGCTTCATACTTGGTAATAATTCATATTACACAATATATTACACTGAGAAAAATAATCGTTGAAAAATTACAAGTTTTAAGTGAAAAAGTACTGAACAGTACAGTAAACTTGGAATAAAATCATTGTATCGTATACATTAATGAATAGTTTAGTAAAATTTGTGAATATTGTAAGTGGTAGAAAAACTACTCAGTAAACATTAAATATAGAATAAAGACAGTGTTATCCAACTTATTTACCAATAGTTATTTGATTTTTTTAATCTTGTGGTTTACATTGCTGGAATGAATAATATTTGATGTTTTGGAAATGTAACATAAAAAATGTGTTTATGTTAATATGCACAATTTTTACTTTTTACAAACACATTTTTTACTGTTCAGAAACATAATTTGTGTCCTTATTTTCTAATACTTCTATAATTATCGATGAATTTTGACGGTCTCACTGGATTTATCCCATTTTTGTACAGTTCAGTAATGTATGCCGGGATTTCAGTAAAATTTCATGCAACATTTTTCTCAGTGTATGACTATTCTTTGAAATACTATCTCTTCAATTTGCAAAAATACCTTCAGTATAATGTGACCCTTTAAATCGTAATAAAACTTTAAAACAAAACACATACAGGCTTTAGAATCATACGAAAACTGTAAAGACATCTAATTATAAAACGTTTCCTTAGGAAAACGTATTGCAACAAATACGTTTCATTTGTCTAATCAATCCATTTCGAGTTCGGTCCACTGTAATTCTACAAATAAGCATACAATCGCTTCTACCACGGATGTCTTTACCAATGAATTTGTACATATTTTATCAACTACCAACAGTAATTCCAATTAACCGACGCAAGTGCGAACGAAGCAGAGCTCGTGCTTCCGTGCATGGGATTTTTCTCAATTTCTCTTACGACACTATGCACCGACACTCTTCTCGAGCATGATTTGATGCATTTGTGCAATTTAGCCATAAAAGTGTCTTTCTCTTTTTTCGCTGAATCAACGGCTAATCGTGCGCGCGCTGCTTGCAGCGAGTTTGACGAGAAGAGTTCAAGCCAACAAACCGCCTTGGAAATCGAGTTACGCGAGAAAAAGGAAAGAGACAAAATGAAAAGAGATGCGCGAAACAAAAGCCTGTATCTGTATGTACGCCTAGGAAGCGCAAAGTCTGCCAGCTAAGAGCTTTTAAACTCATGACCGATAAAATGTGCGATAGTTAAACGTATGCGTAAGTTAAACGTACGACGTAATGAGAGCGAGGGTGCGAGTGAGAATGGACGATCGCGAGAGAGTGCGAGAAAGATAACACTGGTCTGACGAGGGTTTCACACGTTCGAACAGCACTCGGGTTTCTTCAACTGCATTTTGGATGTGACCGCGGTGAACCACACAGGTGTTAACCACCACGGCAGCAGAACCAACAGTCTGGAGCCGCCACTATTTTCAGACAAGGAGCATCCCAAAGAATTCACCGAGGAGGAGGAGGGAGCCTTGGGAATTCTCGTTGCCGCCGAGCACCGACGTCAGCGTAGCATCAGGTCCGTTTCTTCACTTTCGATAGACTTTAATCCTCCAAGCGAACAATGAACTTGCACGAATTCAGTAGACGTCGATATCATACCCAACAGCTTGCAATTTCAAAAAAAAAAAAAAAAAAAAAAAAACAGCAACGTGCAGTGAAGATTTCTAAATCATATTGCGCATTTCTTAAGGGTTACGGAAAGCCCAAAGTTTCGTTTGAAAATAATTAAGATAAGTTGTCAAGAATTCCAGACAACTTTTCTCGCAGGTTCGTTGTTTGTGAAAAATTGGCAGGTTTTAGAAAGTAAAACATAATAAATTAACGTAATAGTTGGTTCAACTATCAAGATATAAAATTATAGAAGAGCCATATTCCTAATATAACCATAACCATATTATCGGGGATATGACAAAGATATATGCCCATGTATAGACATATATTTTGTGTAGAGTATAAGTGAAAAGTGAAATTGTATTCCAGTGGCTAATTAAGCAATGTATGATTTTTTGTTGCAGACAAAAAAAGGTGAACTGGAAGATGTCTCGTCAGTACACTAAACTAGGGAGCAACGGCGAGAGTAGCCAGGGCGGGGGTGGGTCTGGGGTCGTACCTGTAGTTTACACCAAGGACCGCGCTCCCGAGCTAGAGCCATTACTGACCGAGTCCTATCTGGACCAAAATAACGACTACCATCACGAACCATACTACGATTCCGACAATGATAATAACTACCATCATCACCATCATCACTATCACCACCACCACCACCATCACCGATCCTCGTACAGACGCGAACCACGTTTCTCGACCCGTAACCGAAAGGTGTCAAATCCTAGGCTCTACCTTCTCTTTTTCAGTCCTTTTTTCATTTTCGTTCATTTCAAAATGACGTTACCCTTGGTTTCAAATAATGCTTCACTGTATAATCTTCCCGCTACTTTCTGTCTAGTGAAAACAAGAATCGCTTTGGATTGTCACATTGTATATTCATCCAAACCATTAGCGTTACGTACAGTCATAGAAGGTAAAAAAGTCATGTTTTACGTAGATTACTAAATGTTAGAACAATTACATACAGTCTTTTTAGTTCAACCAGATAGTCATGGCTCTCTTAATTATGTCATTTAACACATGTTTGATACATCAAGACAACGTCATATAGAAAACTTAGAGCAGTTTATTCGACACACGTAGTACTTCGTTAGGCAGTAGAATTGAGTCCCAGCTGAGAAGCCTTAAATGGGTTGGCATCGTAAGGTACCAATTAGATATCTAATTGACCCAACAATGTAGCCCTGTAGGTGCTCAAACTGGAAATTCGATCGAGTTTCGTTTCATACCGATAGTTGCAGGAAAAATTAGAATACCAAATTCGCGCTTATCACCAGAAACCTAGACAGTCGTAGCAAAACAGTTGATTGAAACAGCGTAGCGATGTCTGCGAGAACTGATAGATCCGCCCCAGGTCCTAGCTGCTTTCGTAGCCTCGAAAATAATGTACAAAGACAACCGACTGAATGTCGAACAAAAGCGTAACGCTAGTTCGTAAATGTGTGTGTGAGTTGATGTGGTTGGTAAGTACGAAACAAAACGCTTCGCCCGGATCTGCAAAACAAACCACAACAAAAATCTAGCAACTCCAAACGAGCGCATGTGCATGGCTCAACTCTACTGCATGACACTGTTCACTAAACTCTGTCTTCTCTTGAGACAATCTTTTTACGAGTAGTTGCATACGCTCTTGAACCAGTTGCCTTCGAATCCGAATCATCGAGTGCCACTGTGCCGTTGGACCAACGATGGCTTCTGGCACCGGATGACTCAAGCAATGACGATAACAGAGGCAAAAGGCGCTTCGCCGGTTAATGAAGCGATTTTCGATTTGGCCTATCAAGTGCGTCGATGGCATCGAACCAGCAGTTTACGTTTTTCGTTTAGCTCTTGTGTTGATTAACCGTTTTCAGAGTACCGTTTCAGTTTGACCATTCCAACGTTTTGCCTTGGTCACTTGTTGAGTTTGATTTGAAAATGATTTCGTTTGAGTTGACCGAGTTCCGCGAGTCTGACGATCGCCGCACTCACATCACTCATTTGTCTTGACTTTTTCTCGCCAGATGGATCTGCAGGACGTTGCGGTCGACGAATCGCGCCGCGACAGCCTCGAAAGTCTGCCGCAACCCGGGGATAGGCTTCATCCGCATCATCCCACGATACATCCGAAGCATCATTCGAGGTCTCCTAGTTTGAGGTATGCCACGCGACGTGGACCAGAAACGGTTAAAGTATTGAGCAATAACATAACATGTGTAGAGTAGAAATATCTGAAACTCGTTTGAATATTCTTTGTGAATTAAGCTCTTGTGCCAAGCCTTTGGATTCAAGGCAAGTCAAGTTGTATTCAATTACGTATCATTTAATTTTCAGGGAATATTCACCCGTTTTTTACAGATCAACCTCGCCGAGACATAGACACCCTCATTATCACGAAACCCTCGGTTTCAGCGACACCGTAAATAACGTCGTCGAAATCCAGAGGCACAGCCATTACCCACCGTACAATCATCGCCGCAAAAAAGGTACGAATTTGTCCATTAACGAAACGCTGCGACAGTGCAATACGATTTCCAATACTGCAATCTGTAATTGGACAATTAAAGACGTGTTCAATGATTCGAACAGGCGGACGCAATTTGACCTTGCTCGGACACTTGCGGTTTCGTGGCAGGTCAGGTTGTGTCCGGTTGAGTGAATTGCAAGTACATGGTGGCATAGATTTTCAAACAAACGAATATCGTCTGGTACTCAAAGTAATGTTTTATTTCATTCTGTTATGCGCCACACAGACTATTACGACCACTGCAACTATTACGACGATGGTAATTTATTTACGAAAACATTTCGAATCTCTTTTATGAATACTTTAGCTCTCACAGTTTGTCGCACTACTCTGCCACATGTCCAGAACAATGCTCTACTTACAACATCCAGCCACACATCACAGACATTTTAGAACCCCTAATACCTCCAGTCAGTTATACTACATCGAAACATTTCAGACGCAAATTGAATTGCGACACTACTACTTGGAAAAATAGTGGACGCACTATAAAAGCACGACCGACTGTGATTAGTTAAATAGAGTCGAGTATTACTTAAGTTTCAACCGAATCATCAAGAGTTACACGATTCTTTAGTATCCAGTAAACAATTAAGCATACTTGAGTTAACCATAAGTGCGCTACTGTTTTTCCAGTATATTGTAAATATATACAGTATATTGTATATATTTTCACGTACAACTGTACATACGTTTCACAAATATACCCTAGTCAGTAATGGGATTTAATATTTAAATAATAGAAAAAAGGTTCTCGAAAGTAGATGTTTATTAAATCCCAATACATACGGAAAGGATAGTCTAGTAGAGCTACTCGACAATTTAGTGAAATGGGTATATTATACATTGTCTGACATAGTATAACTGTAGTAAAATGTACTGAACAGTATTTAGGTGTGTAAAAATATGTAGCAGTTAGTCCCCTAAGTATAGTGTTATTGGTCAGACAATGTCAAGTATTCTTAATTTACTAAACGTACGACTGACTTTTACAAGTCTATTCCCCGTGTGGCCACATTACAAAAATAACACAACACGCACGCGCGCGTAAATTGATTTTTGACTCGCTTATAGATTATTTTCTCCTAAGGTAATGCTGAAATGCCTATTACAGCTAATCTAGTTAGACAGTAATATGTACAACAAGATGTTTACAAAATTTGTTTGAATAAATATTCTTTCTATTAAATTTTAAATCCTCTTGTGTCATTAATGATTCGAAAATAAGTAAAGTAAATCGAAACTTTCAGCAATATCTCACAATTATCAAGGGTATTGTGTAACGGTCATTTTCGTACCAAATTTTGATACTCTCAAAAAAGCCTTACTTTTTAAAACACGAGATCCTGAAATACTCTCGGGAACTTTATCGTATCCATGTTTTACTTCAAGTAGAATCTCCAGAAAAGAAATAATAACGGGATTGAGCACGAAAAAATCGCGCATGCTCTTCTCTTTTAACTTAGTGCGCAGTACAATTAGTTGATTGTCTTAAGATTTTTCACGATTTCGTTATTTTTTCTGTGTTTTATTTGCCATTGTCATCATAGTTTGAGAACAAACTGTATAACCGGGTAAATATCGAAGAAAAAATAGTTGTGTTACACAATTCCATCACTGGAAAATCAGGTCAACGTTCACAGCTAATGAAATGGTTCATTAATTCAATAAAGCTGTTTTCATTGTTGATCTGATTGAGTGCGTTTCCCTTGTGTAATAATAGCAGTCAGTGTACAATTTTGGGGATAAAAGAAATTAGATCATTGGACCTGCACGAAATAAAATAATGCGCGTTGTGCAAACTGTCGATTCGATTATCTTCATGCAAAATTGCATTACGCGAAATATCAATTTTAATGTTACGCAACGCCTATTATGAGATCCCGTTTCTTTCCCCAATGTAATTAGAGTAATTGAAATGTACGATTTTGAAAAAGACGTTTAATTAGACCAGCTGAGTTATAGAAGTATTTTCCAAATTGTGTACATTGTATTGTGTTGATCAGACCCACTTTTCTCGACTTTTTATTTGATATAATCAAAAAGAAGCGTAAAAGCCTGAAAAAGCTTAGAGAAATCTTTAATACGTGCCATAATGATCACTTCAGTTTGTCTCTTGTACAAATTAATCAATAATGCTCAGTTTAAAAGATATTACAATTTATATGATTCGCTTCCGCCTTGGCATACATAGTTTTTTGCTTTCTTTCTTACACTTAACTTCAACAAACTTAAATATAGTTTTTATACATATTTCCATATTTCTGTCTAACTTAAATAAGTCTCAATACTAGCTTAAATTCGATTTTAATATAAGCTTTTACTTCAACAATTATGGCATTTATTACTTCTTTATGCATCGAAATCGGGCATGAGAAAATGAATTCGTTATTTGAATCTCCAAATTATTTCAACGGAAATCAATACAAACGAACAATTAAGATAATTGAATTTTACCTATATACGGTTGGATTCATTTTTTCATGGCAGTAGAGATAAAATTATTCGAACAATTTTCCCTTTAACGTTAGTTGCCAACTATGCATAGAGTATTGCCCTATATTTCGAATCTTGTAATAAATGGCGCTGCTGGCTACTTGTAATCATTTGGTGGCTTTTCATAAATAAAGTGTTTATGCGTCATAAACTCGATTACTGTACCAGTTGAGAAACTTTTAATTATCGCATATTTATTCTGTGGGATTATCACAATTATTGCTGTAATTGATGTTCATGAATTACATATATCTGATGAATACATCAAGAAGAAAAGCTCTATAGGAAAAGTTTCACAATCTTTTACTTCCTTCAAAATTGTATTTGTAATTGTATATTTTGTAGTGATACAATCTACAATTTATCAATGTTTATTGTACAATCAATCGAGTTAATGACTTGAAACAATGAATTGGGTGTGTCTTCCGATGATGTTTATTTTGAAATATGCACTGAGACAACTGGACGACTAATGTGGCCATTTGAAATGGTAAAATTTTTTCTACATTCAAATGAACTATTTATATTATGGTGTTCAAAAGAAAAACTGTAATAATTGAAAATAATGAAACTAAATATTTATAAAACAAAGTTATGTACGATCGTAGTAATTATTCATTTTGTAAATTTTTTATTTATAATTTTTTATTTAAATTACTATTGAAATTTAATAATTACTTTTTATTTTATTCATGCATTTGATTTGAACGAACTGTTGTGAATTTAATTACGAACGAAAATTGTATAAATACATAGTCAGTTTAAACCTTTGAATCCTTTCTACTTCCACACTTTGCTGAAATCCATTTTCGAAATTTTCTATCAAACTTTCTCTTCGCCATCTCGTTATTACTTTTCCCTTCATCTTCGTCTAATGTTAAGTTTCTTAATGCAGAATTCTGTAAAGGTACTTATGATAGATTCTACGAAATAAGTCACTCGGAAAACATGGCGTCGAATTCGAAAAAGTATTAGTCCAAGGAGATAATTATATTCACAATATTACGTCTGAAAAGCGTGGACCTTTAACCATACATTCGTCAAAATTTTCTTTTGAGAAGAGTAAAATTGTCTGACTGCAAATTATCCTCATTGTTACAATATAACCTCATTTGCTTGCACCATCTCGATGGCCTCCTGCTGTAGTGACGATCTTTGAGTTCCGAGCAGAAAGACCTTATCTATTTAGGATAATAATAAGACATTAAACGTTTATGAAACGTTCATGTAAATGTTCAATACATTTTCTGTACATGTTTTAAAATTTAAAGACAATTTCGTTTCGTCGGAGCATAGATCAGCAAATTTACACGTATAATATTTTACATACAATAGAAACTACATAGACTACTCTGAATGGGGCTATATATAGAAATACAGGATAGGACTCTTCACATTGTCCTCTTCTACAGATAGGTATACAAAACATTCTTTACAAAGTATAAAACATTATTCCTTCGATAGTTGAACTGCAGAAATGCCGGCATTCAATCGCTTCAAAATATTGACTTTTTCGTTTAAAGGAACAAATAAATTCCTGTTTATTTCAAAACTTTTTGGTATGACATTCCTGTCGCTATAACTCATAAACAGAATGTAAACAGTCGTTCAAGTAGGTGGTGGGAGACTATGAATTTATTGGTAGTATAATCAATATTTCAGCGCGCTTCAAAGGTGTATGGAAAAACATTTTTTTACACATTACTTACTTTAATAATATACATAATTAATATATTAATAAAGTAATTACTTTTATTAATATATAAAAATATATAAAAATAAGAAATAGAGTATTTTTATATTGTACTAAGTTTGTGATATTTAGAACTACACTTTTCGGAAATGGCATACTACGGCTGTAGCGTTGGGATTTATTTTTAATTGACATGAAATTTCCTACCCAGATAAATAGGTCTGTATTGGGAAATTCCCTAACTCAGTTAGTGAATCTCCTATTTCAGGTTTTATTAATACTTCCTAACGGGTTATATTTTGTTAGGAATGTCTAGGAACTCGTTAAACAAGGTATATGGAACGTAAAAAGGGCGCATTCGAGTTCCGCCGAATTGATAAAAACGCTGAAACTCATTAAGATAACGACAGGTGAATTCCGCCGGAATGTTCTTGTCATTATGATAATGACAAGTGAATTCCGCCGTAACCGATTCCCAATAGGAGTGCATTATTTGAACTCACTTATATGCTTTCCCGAATGATCGTATATCAACTTTTACTGTAATATAAACATCAAGTCGCTAAATCTATTTCATCTTGACTTTTATTTCCAAGAATTAAATTCGAATGTTTAGGGTCATCGTACTTATTTACCTACTTTTAAATCATATCGCTGACAGTATTCGAAGAAAGCAGTCATTTCAAAAAGTGTGTAGTGTGCAATTTTTCACCAAATTGGACCAATTCAAATTTGCGGCCTTATTTAGTTGGTAATTATTTGGGCAAAAAAACTCAGTTAATTTTTATAATTAATGAATTAATTAATTATAATTAATCAATCAAATTTTTAGATTTTTTGCAATAGTGTACGACATCTTCAAAATGCACATTGAAAAAGGTTAAGGGGTTAGGGGCAGTCATAAATTTGAAAAAATCGATTTTTCAAAAATTACACTATCGGAAAGAATGATCCTTCGACTATCATTTCCCGAAGTTTCAAGTTGATTCGACGTGTAGAAGTATTTTTTTTCGACCGCCGAAACGAACAATACACGCCGCCGCGCTGCGCCCGTCCGGCGTCCCAGCCGCTCCGAACGCCGTCGCCGGCAACAGCGATTGAAGACTCTGGAGGAATTTCTGGACTCCGAAGGACCGCAGTACGGGCCCGGAATCGACAGTGAGCTGTAAGTCCCGTTTCATGCATTTATAGATCACTTTTATGCACATAGACCATTTTTATGCACTCAAAACTTCAAAGTCGTTTTTCTCGAAACGACATTTTTCAATGCGGTGGACATGATTCCAGCCA